>JBCAUA010229180.1:0-20642 GCA_038406235.1 Peronia verruculata | reverse complement strand
CAAATAACACTTGTAAATAACTTCTTGATGTTGAATCGCCAAATTTTCGGACCAACTTGGTCCTTCTTCAGGGCAACCATGTGCCCATGTATTATGATGTATTAAGCAGTGGAATTCAGAAAGAAAGAAAAAAAAAAGCACACACACACACAACAACAACAACAAACAACAGCACCGTCGCTTATACAACCAATATATGTATAATACATGTATACAAAAAGGCTTTCATTGAACACATGTAGTTACCTAAATTCAAAACAATGAATGACCTTTAATCCTATACAGTATAACACGTTAACAGGAAAGGGCCAGAACTTGGCGATACTATGATGAAATATAATTTAAATAGATCTAATCATATAACTGCATCAAGGCCCTAAACACCATACACATACATGTATGAGGTCATTCAGCCACTATAAACGCCCCTCCCCTGACATATGCCCCTCTACAAGTGAATCTCTTTCTCTTCAGTCTGCAAGTGCATCTCTTTAGGTCTATTTTTTTCAGCTTCCCAAACCAGATAAGTGTCTAGTAAATGGAGTTGTTTCCATCGTTTCAGTTTAAGTGACAATAATTTCCGATCGCATTATTCCATCTCTAGCTCTCACAGAGTTATGTAGGCCACAATTTGCAACCTTTACTATTGATTCTGCATTTGTCACCTGAACACGCAAAGGCCGCTGAGATATTTCCCTTTTTTCTGGCAAGGATTTTCAAGCACACTACACAACTTTGCTTGCACGTGAAAGGCACAAGTGGAAAACTCGTCGTGTATTGGATTCTACTGAGGTTTCCCAGGCGCATTATATTCACATTTAAAGGATATGCCTTTACAGCCGTGAAATAAAATGAAATTTCTTCATCTTAATCCAGCTCTTTATTCGTGGGCACTTTTCCAAAATCCGAAGTTTTAAAAACCTCCCCAGCGATGTTTCTGCCGTATTCTCTCCTACGTCAGTGACAATGAACATGAGATCAGCGTCAACAACAGCTTGAAGCTGCATCGAGTGAAAGTATTAAATTTTAGCTAACCTGCGTGTTGTGGACACTAATTTGCACATGTTTAACGCCCAGTGCACCTAAACAGCATGGGAAGTCCCATAAAGTTGCAAGCCTATATATATGTATCTTTTTGACATTTTGAATTAATTAAAATACCAACGACAAATAATTTACACCTTTGTCTTAGCTTTGCTGCATATATTGAATAGACGTAATTTTGGAGTCATTTTAGCTCATAATCTCTATTCAAGAAGAAGAAGAAGAAAAACAAAAACAAAAAACAAAAACAAAACAAAAAATTAACAGGTGGAAGTGAGTCCAAGAAAACGGTCCTGTATTGAGGAATAGTGGTAGACATAAGATCAACTATTTTTCGCAATAATTTCAGTAGGGCCATCTCGAAAAGCGGATAAAGACACCATAGCCATCAAACTACAAAAGCCTTGCATTTATGAGGCAGATTTGGAATTTGTTCAGAGCCATCACGGAAGCGACAGGTTCAAGCAGCTGATGGGTCCCTGTCCTCGTCTCTTCAGCCTGGCTTGTCATGCGTCTCGGAGCAGATTTACGGAACTAGGCCTATAATTATGATGTCGGACACTTCCTCAATGGATAGTGCAAGTGAACGCGATTCCTGCCTTGCGGTTTCCCAGACCTCAAAAAAGGCAGGAAAACAGGACTTCTATGAGATTGATTCTACCATGCTCTCTTTCAGGAATCCTTTGCCAAAAGAAACCAACAAGAGGATCCTGCAGTTGGGTGGTTGAAAAACCCAGGCTACTGCCTATGCTCAAGACCGTAAGTCCCATTGGAAAACTTGAATTTCAACCCAAAGTGACCCTCGAATTAAGAAGTTTTATGCTGGCTAAAAAATAGCCAATGCTGCCAGTATCAACCAATGCCACCAACGCCAGTCTACAACTAGAAGAACACTATTCAGCTTTACAGGATAGCTCATCAGTCATCCATCTCAGACCAACCAGTCTTTCAAAACAAGTTATCAACAATGTAATACTTGAAAACCATGACATTAAATTATTATTTATTTATTTTTTTTTTTTTTACACTTTGATTCATTTTAAAGGTTTATTATTTGTTACGCTTTACTGTTTGACTCATATTTTAAAGTATTATTATTATTTTTTTTTTATTATTATTTATAGAGCGGGGAAAAAGAAATAGAACCGATTTCTTTCTTTCTTTCTTCCCGTCTTTCTTTCTTTTCGTGCTTAAAACAGAACTATTTATCATCTATGTATGGTGTGAGAGGGTGTGCAAATGCATTTTTACGTGATCCTGGCGCATTCTTACGGGATGTGGTACATTTCTGTAGGTCTATCCTTTCTTCTGCCTACCTCTTTTTCATTTCTCTTGTACTATTTCTTGTACTTGTAGTAGTATCAAAACATGATTTTTATTTTTTTTTAATGGATGTGCCATGTCATTTTCCTTTTCTTTACCGTTGTAAGAAAATCTTCATATGGGCCATTGTGTTAATAACTATTATGTAATATAATAGGCCTAAAAAAGACAGGAAAGTGTGCCCTCGTGGAGCCCCGGGGTTTATAAGTAGGTCCTCTGCTCCCACCTGCAGGTGGTGTAAGTCCGCTATCGGTGGGGTGTCTCCCATGGAGTGCCATCCTTGAAATTTCACGGGCGACATCTCTTCTCTCTCTCTACTTGCTCCTGTCTTCTGTCCCGCTTTCTTCCCTCTCTTCTTCTTCTTCATGTGTAGATATTATGTATCTTACCGTGTCTGACACAATATAGCCATAATAGTGCTGATGTGTCGTTAAACCCCAACACAAACAAACAAATAAACATGAAAGTGTGTGTAAGCAACTGACAGATAGAACACATGTTAAAAATTTCAATGCCTTGTTCTGGCATGCAGTGCTAGGAAGGCAAGATTCTTGAGATACCTAAAGGCAGTGCGTCCTGACAGGGGAGCTAAAATGCCACCCAATCCCATTGGTACTAGGTAGGTTCAAGTTGTCTGTAATTCCATAATGTACATATTTCTCTCAGTAAGAAGCCTGTGATAAAGCTAAACTGTATGATGTGTGTTATTCCTTTTTTCGTTTGTTTGTTTGTTTTTCCGTTTTGTTTCGAGTGTCTCTGCTTTGTGTTGGAAATAAGGAGAAATATGATTCCCACATGTTAAAATCCAACCATCCAACATCCACAGCTGAGTGTCTTACTACTACAGAAGGAAGCTGAGAAGTTACACATATTTATGTATTGTTAGATATACGTTTTAACTGAAAACTGTAACACCCACTTTTGCTTTGGGCCATCAGATGGAACTGCTGGTACGATGCTGTCAGCTAGCACATTGAGCACATGGAGACTTCTGATAACTTTATCAAGGCTGAAATGGTACATGCAAAATCCCTTGCTCCCATCTCCCTGAATGATCTCAATGAACTGTTTGGAACTGAGACAGAGCTAAAGCTTATCAAGGCTCAGGTAATCACAGATTATGTCATTAACAAGCTTAAGGTGCTGGGCAGAAAATGTCTATATACAAATTTTATTTGCAGTGTGTTTTACACTTTATTCATGTATAATTTCATATTAACTATCTATGAATACTTTCTCTGTTCTCTCATTCTCTTTCTCTATTTGTGATGTGATTTATGATGGCCTTTAATATGCACTACTTTTATTTGTAGAATTTTAGTATAACTAAAGACTAGATCTAGATCTAATTTGATATAATATTGACAGTAAACCTTTTTGTTCAGTACAGCCATTGTAAAGAGGCTATGTTATCTGTAAATAATAAGATCAAATCAATTTTAACAGATGCTGTTCATCAAAGATAAAGTGCCGAGTTTATCCAAGCAACAGACTTGTTCCAGAGCCAGTTACCCATGGCTATGTCTGTAAGTATAGGAAATTTTCTTGAGAGTGCCATGCACATGGGCTGAAAATTGTCATTTTACTTTGATGCCCAGATGATCAGATCATGGGTGCGTGTCTAGCACAAACAAAGTACTATCTCCATTACATCTCTGGATTATTTACTGATGTATTGTCTTCCACTTAACATTTTTTTTTTATCTGATTTGTAAAAATCCATCACAAAGGTGTCTATTGTGCAGGTGGTATGCTTCAATGGCAAACAGCTGCAATTCACATGCTTTTGGTACTTAGGGGTGTAAAAGCAGACAATAAGTAATTTTTGAATGGATACTAATTAGATCTAGATAAAAATGAAATGCAATTATAGTGGTCAAGTGTTACTAACTCAAACTATGTTGCAAGGTGTATCTTGTATGTTCTCAGGTGTGGCCCATGTTGCAGAGCCTGCAGTGCTCGTTTGATTTTGGTGGCATCTCCCGCACTCAGGCCGAGAGATACATGTATATTCTTGAGGACCTTGACAAAAGCAGCAAGATCATTTTTGATGACATCTTTAATCAGGCTTATGCCTTAGTTGCCTCTAAAATAGAGAAATATTTGACAGCTGATGGTCAGCCAAGAATAGAGTTTCTGGGACATGTCCAGTTTTTTCACCCGACATAAATTATGTTTCCTCCCTCAGCCAGCAACCTGACAGGAATCTGCATAGTGTTCCTGAGTGTGAAATTCTGCGCCACAGAAAGCAGTTAGATCCTGATGCTGTAAAGCAGGCTCCAACATCAGAATTCGATATTGTGCAATTCTGGAATTCTGTCCAGGAGACTGTACCATCCCTTGCTAGGTGCTCAAAGCGATATATGCCCGCCACAATCACCTCAGCTGATGTGGAGAGAAGCTTCTCTCTCTACAACCTGCTTTTATCACAAAGGCGGAGAAGCCTCAATGAAGACACCCTTCAGTGTCTGATGTTTTTATATTTTAACAACTTCGCCTGAAATGATTTTTTAAAATAAATTTACTACGAAAGGAAATGATGGATTTACTTTAGTGAATTTAGAAGGATGTGTGCATGCAAGGTCTTACATTCTTATAATAAAGTATCAAATTGATTTTTAATAATAGAAAGCTGTGGGGAGGGGTAACGTAAAATTTTTGCAAAATTTGCCTTTTTGGTGTTGCAAATTTGCCTTTTTTGGTGCAAATTTTTTTTTTAAAATTCCATGGGGACAAACATAGAAACTGATGAATGACTTCAACAAACAACAACTTCTGATGTGGAAGCCAGTGATTTGTCACTCGATTTTATTCCATTCAGGGAGACTGAAAGACAAGCAGTGTGAAAGAAAGTTGTAGGCTATATGAGAGAGAGAAAAAAAATCATATTCATAATGTTCGCAAAACCGGGACATTTATATATTATAAGGTACAGAATTCCTTTGTAAATTGTGGGTGATTCAACTATTGCCTATTCTTATACTTCTCACACATGGCAAATTTAAATGTTATTGATCTATGTCTTTAAACCCCCATATGCTTGTTCCAGGCTTGCGATATAATAAAACTTTAAAAAAAAAAAAAAGAAAGAAAAGGCTGAGATCATACATATATATGTGTAACATTACTATGGAGACAGCAATATGACAAAACAACTTGAAATAATATACATGTAATTCAAACTGTCTTGCAGTTGACCATCTGGAAAAAAATAAGAACAACAGATCCAGCTGTAAACTGAGAGTTTTTGGTTCCTTTGGCACCTCACCACTTTCCTTTCTTTTATAACAATCTAGCCAACCATAATGATCAAAATGCATGCTAATCATGTACAATGTACATGTATTTTATGTTTATGAACAGCACTTTCTTCATTTAATAGGTTCTAAGTATACTTCTTCAAAAGACTTTACAAAATACCGCTCAATCACTATATCAAAATACTTATGTAACTGACACAGTCAATTTATGTTCTTTGCAGCTGTTTTCACAGGCTATATATATATATATTATGGCAAGGAACTTATAAGGATTTTTCATGTAAATCTGGTTTTATGATTTTCAGTGTACAATTTACATGTACTTTCTTTCACTTGGCCAACAGTTTGGCTTTTCATTTCTAATGACAAAAATTCATTATAACTTCTGAGATGCCATTGCAACATTATTTGGTTTATTAATCCTCTCTCCTGTCTTTTTCCAAAAGCACACACTTTTCCAAAGTCACTAAACTAATACAGTATGCACTGAAACAAAACATAATGAGAGCTTCAGAGTTCCAATTTTACATATTATAAAGGAGGTATCAATTTTCAGTCCAACGCATAGGCAAGAACATGTCTAAATTTTGGATTTTCAATTTGGTCATTTCTTCATGCTTGTATTAAGAACTTTCTCGTGAATGAATAATTATGTTAAAAATCCATTACTGCCACCAATGAAATTCCATAATGCAAAAAAAGCAAACATTTCAAATCATCTACATTTAATTTGTCAATTAACTGGCCATATCTTGAAATTAAAATGAAAATTTCCACGACTGTCCTATACAATGAGGCTAACAAATTATTTAGAGCAATCAATAGGATCATCAAGCTCTTTAATCCAGGTATATCCTGTACAGAAATAGCATTTGATTTGCTGCTATTGATATTTTACCTTTTTCTTTCTTTGGAAATAATTTGAGATAAAATTGTCAACCAATACATAAGGCATTTCATTCAATAACAGACTGTCTGCTTTGTCAAAATGTTAGATTCCCAAGTCTGAGATATAAAATCTCTGGCATCAGTAAGAGACAGATGACAAAGGAGCTCTGAATCTACATGTAGTTGAAATTGCTCAGCATTGCAATATTATTAATTCTCATACAGTTTGAGGGTACAGTTACTGAAGAAAAATCTCATTTGAGAATGAAATGAATAGAGACAAATGATTGAAAAAAAAAAAAAGCTAATAACTGAATACCAGAATCTCTGTTTACAAATACTTTAATCAATGAACAAATCAGTTTGCGACAAGCCTTGCAAACAAATTTTATGTTGGTTCACAAACAATTATTCGGAGTACAAACATACTGCCCACAATCCCAAGGAAGAACATGCTCAGTTGTACTTTGTCACATACACATGTTGGTGAAAGTAGCATGTCACCTTGTGTTCTTCGATGAAGAGTTTGAGTTACATAGAATTCAGCCCCCCATTATGCCATAGTGCAATGTTTTATTGAATTTAGTGTCATTTGTTTTTACTGAAAAATACATGGCGGCCTATTACAATTTCATTCTATATTCTTCATGAGCAAAAAAAAAAATTTTTTTTATAAATATCATATTTCTGAATCTGGAATGGATTAAAATGGTTCTTGGTTCACGGACAGAGTCCTTTGATGGATTAATTTCATAACCAAGGCTTCACTGTACTGATCAGTGAAAAGAAGTTTGATCACAACACTGAATGGAAATTGACGGCAGGACTAAAACACAAAAAGAAAATCCAAATCGCACATATCAAAATCTTATGAAAACATACAGAAGAAAAATCCAATGACCTATTTTTCTTTTTAACTAGACTAATTCACAACTCTAATTTTAAAAAACAACAATCAAATTAAAATTTTCCAGATCTTAAAAACACATCACTCTAAAGCACAGAAACCAAAATAAAATTGCATGTTGTGTGTGACTGTATTGACTATATTTGTAAAAATATTGATTTGACAATGATAGTGGCTTTGCACCATCTTTCTTTTTCCTTCAATAAATATAGACATTTTAGTATCACAGGGGACAGTCATAGATGAATGCAGTGACAGTTTTTAAAAAAAGCACAATTTTGAGTAAAAGATAAAAAAAATATTTTTCCTTCAAAAATCTCTAAAATATTATTTCCAGATCTTTAAGGGATTTGACTAGCACCTATACTTGATCACACAACCCAAAAACATGACATGTATATATGTGCAAAATAAACTTCTCACATGTGTATGAGGATTTATTTGGAATGTTCAAAATGAGATTCTTTCTAAAGCATATAAGCATACATGTATTTAGAGAAACCCAATAACTTACAATAATGTATTCTTTAAAACATTTCTTAAAGAGATAAAATGGATTCTCCTACTCATAAAGTTATGAGAAAAATTAAAGTGAACATGAGTTTAAAAATCAGATCATTTGTTAGAAAACAAGGAATGTGAGTGCACACTGCCCAGCACTTTTCTAGCCTTCTCTAGGAGGAATGCAGGCAAATTAAAAAAAAATAACAATAATATGCCACCATCTGATCTATTTTTAAGTAAAATATGCTGAGGAAAAAGGTTGCGACAATTGAATATGATCGTGATTTGGAAGGAAAATATGACTGGTAAAAAAAAAATTAAGAAAAAAAGTCAACTAAATTGGCTGGAAGAAACAGCCATTTACATACACTGCAGACAATAGGCACAAATACATTTTCATGCCTCAAGATCACAGAGTAAAATATTTGTTCAAACAGCTCACCTACCAAATGAGAAGTAATACCAGTGTACAGTCATTCAGTCTTGTGCAATTCACATCACTACAGTATTAAGAGAAAAGTCGTAGACAAAAGACTCTCTAATTGCAAATCCCAGTATTTATAATTATTCTTCCTAAAAGAATAACCAACAAATGAATATGTTTTGCAAGTAATACTAGTTCCATTTTTCAAAGACTCAAAGAGGTGCTTAATCCCTGACATCTGAACATGTCAAGATTTGTGTACTCTGAAGAAAATGCACATTTGTTTATTTATGGAAGACCTGTACATGTATTTATTATGTTCACCAAAACACAAAGCAGATAAAGAGCTTCAACACCATATTATATGCAACTTTAAATGCTTTTTTTCTTGAACACATAAGTGACTGGAGCTAAGCAAAAAAGAAATTAATGAAATCAGCACAAAAATAACAACAAATGTAAGCAGACACTGTCTAAAATAGATTAGGACTTTCTATTGAAAAGCTTCTATAGTGACTGTCTGTTGATTTTGACCCGTACGTCAAAGAACTGAAATTCTGCCAGAATATTTCAATTCATCAGACTGATTTCCCTTAGCTCAAGAAACATGTACCAAAGAGGTAAAACTTTGCAACTAATGAATGTGTACTAAGCAATCATTCATTCATGAAACCTAGAGTCTTTCTTAATACTTCAGCACATGTTGATAATGTAAAATAATCTCCTGGTGATAACAACAATCTACCAGGCTGTTCAAGGAATGTTATCATTAAAAAAGTTAAATACGCATACACGGTTAGGGAATAGATTGGTTATCAGGATAGCAAACCAAAACCAGTGTCCCTCTCCTCAAAGCCACTGAGATAAAAAGGCATTTGTTATATATATGGGGAAGGGGAGATGTGGTAAGTGTATCTAGAGCAGTGAGTATTGACAAAATTATCTTCATAATTAAAAATTAAATATGCAAAACTGTACATAAATGGTATAAAAAGAAAAAAAAAAAACAGACGCTAGTTTAACATGTCTATCTACAATCATTTTTTCCAAACTGAATGGAGTCTACGCAAACAGAAAAAAACAAAACAGCAACAACAAAAAAAGCCAAAAAAAAATGAGGCAAAGGTAAAGCACCATAAATCCACAGGATGGTCATTTGTAATTTGAAATGTCTAATATAACAGTGTCTGACATATTCAAATAGGATAGGCAACATCCAGTACAGCAATCTTTTGTACTGCCATGCCAACATAGTCACCATATTCCATTCTATCTTCCTCTATAAAGTAAGCATGCAAACTGCCATTTCCAAACAGATAGAAAACTCCATTCCACAAACCCACACTTCTCATCACATGACCAAATGTTTCTGGAATAGATCGAATCTCAGTCCACTGGTTGCTGGCGATGTCATAGACCTCATTGTTGAAACAATCTCGGTAGACGTCAGCTAATCTATCTCTTGTTGTGTAGCCACCAAATACATATAGCTTCCCATTCAATGCAGTCATTGAATGTCCCTGGCGAGGGTATAGCATGTCTTTCTTGGCTTGCCAGCTTGATTGTTCAATATCATATCTCATCACAGTTGACATGGGGACGCTGTCAAACGGATCCGAGCTGATTCCACCACTTAAATAGATGCAGCCATCATCATAGGCAGCAGCTTGATTGTAAGAGCCCGTTGGTAGATCTTGGAGATTTCGCCAAAAATTCTCCCTTACATCATAGACCTCCACTGATGATAAGATCAGGTCTTCATCACCAAACTCACCCACAGTGTGATCGATACCCCCTAAGACAAAAATCTTGTCTTCAGAGGCACACATGGCATGCGAGACCCGAGGGAACTGCATGCTAGCAAGCTCAATCCAGCTCCTGTGTCTGGGGTTGTAACGGTAAACCAAAGCACTGCTGCAAACAGTTTCGTCGTAACCCCCTGCACGATAGAGAAAATTGCCTACTTTGACAATACTGGAAGAATCAAAATCAGTTTCCGTATCCGATTCAGCCAGTTCTTCATGGCATCGAACTCCACTGGCAATTTCCTGGTAAGCTACTGCACAAAAATCCATGGAGAAAGTGAACATCACTACACTAGGATGGGCACCACGGGATCGAAACTGCTCTCCTGGAAATACAGAAAAAAAAAGTAAGACAAATAGTAATCAGCAACATCTCAGTGTTTCAAGAAAGGTCTAGCCAGGCCACAGTAAAAGATACATGAAAAAGAGGACAACATAAGAAAATACTGATGGACAATATCATTTTCAAAGGCCACAACTTGGCCACAACTCATACCTAGATCAGAGAGGAATGGAGATGGAGGAAGAGATTAAAATAAGTGTCCTCGGCAATGCCCCAACAACCCATGAGCCTGCAAGTCAAGAAAGTCTAAATATGCATACCATGATCTGTTAATACAACCGGATGTCTATTATTTGATTCATCTTTTTTAAAGTTTTGCATTCTGGGGACGATGATAAGAGAGAGAGAGGGAGGGAGGGAGGGAGGGAGAGAGAGAGAGAGAGAGAGAGAGAGAACATGGCATTTCTCATACTACTACTAGTTCATATTGCACTACCTCCTCCTACGTGCTCTATCAGCAAACTCAAGAAAGTTGTAACTGTTTTTCACTACTGCAAGTAGATGAAAAAACAAACACAACATCATAAGCGCTTATCAATTTTATCATATTGCAAAGGACATGTTTTTATCATTATTTTTTTTTTTTTTTAAAAGAGAAAAGGGGTAAAAGAAAAACCACTTTTGAGAAAGAGACTATCATTAATTTTGTCTGAGTGTTTCTTGACATACCACGACATAAACTCTGTGCTGGGATATTGTTATTGTAATGTCTGGCCTCCTCTATAGCATCCTGTACTTCTGGCCACTTCAGGAGTTCCTTATTGTTGCTGATCTCAGCTAGTGAGTCTATATCCATGAGAGGGAACCGTACCAGGCGCAAAAGTGGTAGCAAGTACTCGTTGCGTTCTTCTGATTTCGCAGAAACCCACCTTGAAAAAAATATGTACAAACAGCAAAAATGAAATAAATGAAAACTTCAATAAAAAATTATTTTATCAGCCACTTCAGTCTCAGCCACACTGCTGTTACCAGTGCAGTAAAACAACCAAAGATTTCATAACTAACAGTTTTCAGTGTGAAATTTCAATACTCCCATACCATTATTTTAATTCTAAAAATATCAAGGGGCCAATCTGCAAAAACATTTCATTATACCTTGCAAAGGAATGACTTTCCAAATTACAGATAAACCAGCAAAGAAGGTACTCGGCTTCTAATGTTATTTGGACTCTAACTGCCATCTCTTGAACTGCAATAATGATCACAACTGAGGCAATGATGCATACTCTTAGGATTAACTCTTTCCATACTGCAATTCAGCCCTGGTCTAGACCGCAATTCCTAGGGAATTGATTTTTAATTGAAAGGGTAACTTATTCCAAGCTCTGTCACACAGTTATTTCTGAATGAAACATAACAAAACTATATATGAATGGAAAGGAAATTGAATACAGATTTTGAAAATAGAAACAAAATAAGGTGTAAGTCCATACAGTAGGTGTTCAGGAAGAAACGGAAATTTGTGCCTAGGCCCTAGCAACGCCGATTAGTTCAAATGCGTCGGTCGGGGGCACCGATACATTGGTGAAAAATACAGAAAGAGTTAAGCAACCTTGGGCATTGTTTTTTTCGCACGCAACACTCCCACTCCCTTATTGGTTCTTCTGCTTTTTCAAATGATGCATAGAATGTTGTTTTATTGTCAAATTTGAGAACAGAAAGCATTTATCTATAACAGATATCTAGCCAGAAATGAAATTACATCCAAATTTGCTCCAAATACAGAAAATGATATCGAAAAGCATCGACCGATCTCAAATTCTCATAGAAATTACCATCGTAAACTACCAATGTAATGACAAATAATTGTTATATTATAACAATTTTCAGAATGCACCTAATATAACTTAACGAAATTTCAAGTTGCCAATTAGATGCCTTTCTTACTTTGTGATCAGTTCCAAAACAAACTCCTCTTCAGCCTCAATAAAAACATCTTCCTTCAAAAATTTGATCAGAAGTTCTCTATCAAAATTCTCATAGAAGTCTGGTTCCTCAGCAAGCTTTATCACATTTAAACCTAAGAAGTGAAATATGTCCCCTCGCAGGTCTCCCAGTAGATACTTGTCAGCCAATTGCAACACAGTTGGGTAGCTGTCGATGCTAAGCTGATGGACAAGGAAATCACAGCAAACATCTACCACCCAGTCCACCTGTCATAAGGATAGATATGAATGATGTGAATTATCACTGAATTACATGTATAAACAAAGCAATCAACAAGTATAAACAAAGCAATCAACGAGTATAAACAACAATGATCTACGGATAAGATGAAGGCTGTGAGTCTATACAAGATCTTTCAAAAATAAAAAAAAATAAAAAACTGCTGATGATGACCCAATAATGATTCAAGATTTGGTGCTAATTTTGTCTCGTGCTCACATTTACTAGAAATTGTTTTCTGACACTTTTTATAGTTGCATACAAGGCACCATGTCGCAAGGAATATTACAAGGTAGACATAAAAACAATGAGAGGATAACACAAAAGAACTGAAGTCCCCCTTCACAATCACTGATCTCAGAAGACCACCACACCACACTACATACGGGGCAAAAGGGTGTCAGGTTGTCGTCAGTGATGCCCCAATAGCCCCACTACTGCAAATGAGGCTAACATATTGTAACTTAATATGCATAGTAACAGTCCATATATATACATTTATTACAGATTTATATTCAGCATATACAATCAGTTTGACCTATCTTACATAAACTTACACTCAGATAATGGCACCTGCCTGTTACACCCAAAACAACTGAATCCAACACATCAAAATATTGTAATTTTCTTTTGTGGTATATTTCTGGAATATGTAAATTTAAAAAAATATATATATTATATCTACCTGAAAGAAACGAGCAGCTTCAAGGACATCTTCAATGGATTCTGGATCCAGTGTCACATGGCCATGGTAGAAATAGTCCAGTAAGAGTGAGAAACCATTAGGGGACATTTCCAGTAGCTCAATCACATCCTTCTCTTTCTCCAACATATCATGACTGAACATGGCAGAGAAATAATCGCTAGCTTGTGAGAGCACCTTGATAGAAAAAAAGTGAAAAAGATCCAACTAAAAACTTCACTGTTATTTCTTTTCTCTAAGTTATCTTGAAGCAAAACAAAATAAAGGATATCAATAATGGGAATATATATATCATAACTTGATGTAAGTAAGAGACACAGCTGATATCTGCTATAAATTACGTCAAATAAATTAAGTACAATTTGCAGTGATTCAGTACAATCTGTGGAGACTCCATTATCCACTAACAGATCAGATGAAATATCCTTAAAAAAGTGGGCACCTGCCATATACATGTATGCTATAAGTCAATCAAGAATGTGACAAAAATTTGAGTTCATCATTTGGGATATATATGCTTATCAAGCATCAGCATTAATCTGCCATGTTCTGGTGCTATTCCTGACATTTTTGTAAATAATGCATGCATGAAAATGTAAACATATGTTTTTTTCATTGCTATGTCCTACCAATTGTGAAACAAAGTTTCTTCTCACAACAAATAAAGGTTATCTTGACCTATTCAATAAGTGCTGTATCATAAGGTTCTGATGCCAAGAATGCTGAAGAGCACTATAACAACTTCATAACACTCTTATTACTGTCTATTTCCACTTAAAGTGTGCATAGTTCAGTTTATCTAGTTCAGTTAATTTTTTCTCTCAGGGAGTGAATCGCAGCATCTCTTATCTTATGTAAAGAATTAATGCATACATGTCAACATGATTCAGCTCCAGCAAATTTAGAGAGAATACTGATCAACAACTTGTATTATGTTGAAGTCTTTGTGTAGGATGGAACATAGAGTGATAAGATTCTATCAGAAAACTTTAATAATAGAGGTGGGGCTATGATTGGTGGAAAGAATGGTCAGCTGATCATGCCACCTTTATGCATGTGACACAAAATCTACTTTATACTTATGACACAAAACTACTGGCATAGATCACTGTTGAAAGTAAACAAAACAGTCTTATAATTCTCATTAAATTAAACAATGCAGAGCTATGACTCAATCAATATAAATCAAATAAGAAATGATAATGGATCAGCCTAACATTATATGACTTGCGACCAGGACAAATGAGTCGGAAGTTGCCCCAGGCAACGAAGATAAACGGCTGTTTTTGGTCGTTTTTAACTACTTTCCAACTAAGATACTAAGTTTGTTTTTTCTCAGAACGTCAATTTAACCTTTTTTTAATATGAAACAAAAAGAAATATTTTGGTATCATAGTTGGAAAATAGTGAAAAACAGTAAAAAAAACAGCAGTGACTCGAATTCACCTGGTGCAACTTGTGACTCATTTGCCCTGGGCGCAAGACATATGCTTTTTTTTTTTTGCCTTAGACCAACACATCAGCTAAACTTTGGAAGAGCCACTCTCTCTTTTACTTCATTACTGATATTGCCCTCATTGTTGCCATCTGTTTTTGTTTTTTTTTCAGCAGATTTCACTGATAATATAGCAAATCTTTCAACAGTGCAGCCAAAATGAGGGCTTTGTTTACCTCTCTGTGGGCCTTGAAATTTGCATCGCCAACCCTCAACTTGATGTCACATTTGTAGTCATACATTTTGGCATTGACCTGTGAGTGAAACGAAAAAATCAAGACAATGATTTTAACAAATTATAATCAGGATCTCTCCAATTCCCAATTCAAGCACAACTCAAATCACTGGATGGAAATAAACATTATAAGATTATGTCCAGCTATTAGAAAAACAATCAGAGCAAGAAAATGAAAGAAGATCTTTATATGTAATAGAAGGTGAAATCACAACTCTCTTTCAGAGTTCATTCAGGCAGGTATTGAATTAACATAGACAAATAAAACTAAGGTGTTTCTTAACTATGCTGTAGAGCATGAGACCATTTCAATATGTACAATGTCAGAAATCACCATAAGAAAGTAGCAAATTATGACAAATAATTTTTGCACATTTCAACAAAAATATGTTAGTTCCTGCATCTTGTCTCCATGCAACCTGCTAGTCCATTTTAACTCTGGACCTGCAAACCAGCTATGGACTTGCAGAAACTCTCCATGGTAAGCTGCTAAGCTGTCATTCTGGACAGCCGGCTCTAGTGCTCAATATTGTTTTGACTAATGACCAGTGACACAATGTAAGCTTACATCAGACCCCTGACTGGCCAAGTGCTTCCTCAAATCCCCCCTTTAATACCACTACTTATTTACATAATAGCTGAAATTATAGCCTGTTAACTTTGAATTGGGAGGAGATCTGTTTAACTTGAATGCGTTCATAAAAGGAACTGTTTCAACACTCTGAGCTTTCTGGAAGTCTCTTCTACTAAAATATGGCCATGCCTTTGCGTGTAGAAGTATGTTCGATTTTATTGTTTACTATAAACCACTCTATTTCAGAGATCATGTTTTGATTAAGCAAACAACAAATTTTCCATTCCTGATGATTTATAACTTCGAGAAAAAAAGATTCTGAACATGTTTTTCTAATCCAGTTTCGCATACAAAATTACATGAGGGCGTCAAGTTTGTCACCTCACACATTCTGACAATTCTGTTACACATTCATCTGTGATCTAGCACCTCCATATTAAAAGGAGTGTATTGATGTTCATGTTCAAGTATCCAAATGTAAAACTGTTAAGCTATCATCCTTATGATCACATGGATTTAAATCATTCTTCTCAGAGCAAACAAGCCAGCATTCTGACTATCTGATATGTCAACAGACACATAGATGGTCTAGCATTAATCAATGCATAATTGTAACTCCCTTTTATCCTTGGCAGTTTGATCTCTCGTCACAAGGAAATTTATTGGGTGGCCATGACGTTGCGAGGTGTCTAGGTATTATTCAGTAAGGAACTATTTGATATTCCCCTCCCGCATCATTACTTATGTTGGATTACAGACTTTAAGGCACTAGAGAGAATTTGAATGAGCCATGTGGCCTTTGATTTCTGTTCTTCTGCTCTGCTCTCACAAGATTTCATCATTGAGTCATCATACAGATTTTCTCACCCTCATCAAGCAATATTTTCAGAGGATGTCAAAAGATCATGCTGCGGTATGCCTATCATAACAACAATTTGACAAAATTGGGGTCAATAAATCTTTTAACTTTCAGGGATATGGTGAGAAATATTTCAGAGTCAGTATAAATACAGTGGATCACACTTAATAGAGCAAAAATGGCTAAACCGAAAGAAAAATTAATCCCCGTTTTTATTTCCCTTTTACTCTCTGTTAATAGACTAGCGATAAACCAAAGTCAACACTGGGGGGAACGCAGCTGGACCAGAAACAATGACCTTGATAAGTAGAGGCCTGCAACCTATTCTTAATCAAACACACTTAGTACCGACATGCCGTTCTCTCATCATCAGGCCTGAGGCCACCAGCAGGTGTGGAGACGGAGAGGGGTAGGGTACAGTGGAATCACGTCATTGCACCAAGTGCGAATTGTCTGTGGAATCTTAAGTAATTTTATTATGACAAATACTGTCATGTGCTGATGAGGCAAGGTGGGCAACACGTCACTGAAGCATCCCGATGTGCGCTGTCTGATGCCGCATGATGTTACAGCATCTTGTAGTTTCAGATGATACCCATGGTTAGTGAAATTTGAGCACACGGAGCTTGTTCCCCTCTTCTGACAATTTTCACCATACCAGTTTGGATAAACCAAAATATGCTTAAACCAAAACAACATGTCCAGTCTCAAATTCTGATTAAAGCGTGTTCCACTGTTCTACCTCCACACAAAGTCACATTGTAAAATATAAACAGGAGATGCATACCTTATGGGTTAAGTATGGACTGTCAACAAAACAATACCAGCTTCCTCTCAAACTTTCTCTGAGCATGTGTGCCGGATAGTGCACATAACATGAAAATTTTGATAGTTATGCTTCTATCTTCTTAGTGTATTGTATGTAAAGAAATATGGCTCTTACAGATTTCCCATGGACTCTCACCTTCTTATAGTTTGGATTGATATATTTCAGCTTATGAGGAGCAATGACGATCTGATCAAATTTTCTCATAAGTTCAACTTCATCATCTTCTCTTGGGTTGGCAGAAGCCATCTTTTTCAACCTGGTTTTAAAAAAACGACACAAAAATAATTTTTAGGCATGAAACAGCTAGATCTAGAGATCTAGATCTAGATCAAAACAGTTCTAACTTAGCCAGGAGGTCTAGAATGCTTAGGTTACAACATCAGAGACATCAAGAAATGAAGAGTCATTCTCTCATTCTGAGCATCTAGCATGCTGTATTTTTGCTACGAGATAGATTCTACTCTAGTTTCATCAGAAATTAAATGGTGTAAAAAAACAATCTGTGAGAAATTTGGCCCAGTGTGAGTGAGTGATTCCCTGAATTATCAATCATGGCACAATCAGGCTCTGCTCCATTGCATTCACGTTTCAACAGCTTATTGATCTTGCTTACTTGATGGAAAACGACCAAGCAAGAGTACCAATTTCTTCAAATCTGCTCCCACTATGACTCAGTAGAAATGTAGATAGGTCTAAAGATTCTACAAACTACAATGTCCAGAGACCTTTTCTTCACCACTCCTTGAAATGCCTGTGATGATTAAACAAAATCTTGAGGGTAAAAAAAGTTTAAATTGATAGCTTGCACTAAATGGCTGGTGAAACACTACGATCAAAACAGCTCCAGAACATGCCATATATATGTAGATCTAGTGGGTAATAAAATAATAAACTTGCCTGATACTGGTAAACCGTTAACTCCGCAAAGAAAGTGGTTAGACGGGACCTCTTATCGAACCTATCTAGACTCTTTCGTTACTTTCAGTGAAGAAGATGTCGCTGTGTGAAAACATCTCCTCCTATTCTGAAGAGCTGACGTGAACATTTATTATCGCAAATTAAAATCTCTCGTTGAACTGCTGGAGAAAACTCCGTGAGCTGGCTTGTTTCTATGGGCATTAATTAATAATGCTTGAAGGCTACAGCATCTGGCAAAAGATACGAACAGTAAGTTCCATTGGTATATAAATAATACACTCTACATTATAAAAAGACGTTACGGGGATAATCAGTGGTAAAGAACACTATTTAGGCAAAGTACAAATTTAAAAGAAAATGTTACTTAATGTTTGCTTCTTTAGAATTATCGGTTTATTTTTTCTTTCAATTGTTGTTTTCAAAGCATAAATAAATACAAAGCCATTAAAATGTTGATTTACTGTTCATGTAACAGAAGGATATTTTTAAAAACTAAAAACAAAAACAAAAAATAATATTCATGATTTTCAAATACCCTAGTGACTTTTGCATTGTGAGAAATAATAATAAATTGTCATTTTACTTTAGTAAATCTCGCCAACAAAGTATTTCTAACATAAACAGGCAAGCATTTGTCATACTGCAACTTGTACTGACTGCCACTAGAATACCCTTTTTTTTTTTTTTTCTTTTCCAAGGTATCGGTACAGTCATTAATCGCATGCCCCCCTCACCAATGAAGACACAGAACCCCCATCTGTGACTAGTTTCAAGATTCTTATTTTGCTTTTGGTATAGTGCCTTAGGCTATTGTAAGTGGTTATATTAGCGATCGACATTCACCTATCAAATATATCAATGTAAGAAAGGAGATAAGTCCTCAGTTGGAGAGCAAAAAGTTGTTAAAATTAGGCATCTATAATGGCAGCGCACGTCACAAATTAGAAGGTAAGTTGTCAAAATTAGTTTGTTTTTTTTTTAATCGCGCCCGTCACAAATAAAGAGATAGAACGATCATCTTTGCCCACCTTGAAGATTGTTATATTGACCTTGATATGGTGCTTTAGAGTGCTTCTATTATTGATTGGTCTTCACTGATCCAATGTACCAATGTAAGAAAGCAGAGTCATAAAATGGAAAAAGAATTTAGTTGCCAAAATTAGGCATCGAAAATGGCATCCACCACTCACAAATTAAGAGACAGAACGATCATCTTTGACTCTTT
Source organism: Peronia verruculata (assembly GCA_038406235.1). NCBI lineage: Eukaryota > Metazoa > Mollusca > Gastropoda > Systellommatophora > Onchidiidae > Peronia > Peronia verruculata. The sequence goes on along the minus strand of JBCAUA010229180.1, from coordinate 1,140 downwards.
TCAAGATTGTTATCTTTCTGTTGGTATGATGAATTGTGTTATTGCCGATGGTTCTACTATGGATCGATATTCACAGATCAAATGTATCAGTGTATGAAAGAAGATTATCTATAAACGGAGAGCGGTAATTTGTCAAATTTCGGCATCTTTAATCGCATGCGCCCCTCACAAATGAACAGAAAGAACCCCCATCTTTAACAATCGTCAGGTATACTACTGCCCTTGGTATGGTGCCCTAGTTTGTTAGATGTGGTTCCATTAGCGATCGATATGATCAAAAGTATCAGTGTAAGAAAGGAGATAACCTTCAAATGAAGAGTGCTACGCGGTCAAAATTAGGCATCATTAATTGCATGTAGGCCTACCCTTAAGAAATGAAGAGTAAGAACCCCATCTTTGACTGTCTTGAAGTTTGTTATATTGCCTTTGTATGGTGAATTATTTTATTGGTTGTGGTTTCATTAGCGAGCGATATACACTGTTCAAATGTATCAGTGTATGCAACGGAGAACCGGAGAATAACTCAACAAAGGGAGTCCATTTTCATTTACTCGTGCGACATTTTGATGACACGACAATTTTTACGAGTTATCTATCTTGAAACAGGAGCCTGATTATTCCTCTATTTCGTTACACACAATGGCTTATGGCTCCCATTTCGCGTTCTCGTGTCTTTATAGCCTGTCTCTTCCCTTCCACCCTTCTCTCTCTTTCTCTCACTCTTTTTCAGTACCTACGAAAAACCTACTGTTCTTCTGGCTGTGACAATATACACCCCCCCCTCTTTTTCTCCCCCACTCCCCCCCCCCTCCATCACTGTCCACTCACTTTTCATTATAAGCTTAGATTCAGCATCTACAAGTAAAGACATATCCGTGCTCTATTGGTCTTGGATAATTAAAGCTGGCATACAGAATAGTTAGACATCAGAATTTAAGAGATTACACATGTGATTGTTGAGATTTGTGAATGGATAATTTGCACACATACACATTTGCAATGAAAGAAAGAAAGAAAAAAGAATTAGGAAGAAAGAAGAAAAGAAAGAAAGAAGAAAGAAAGAAAGAAAGAAATAGAAAGAAAGAAAGAAAGAAAGAAAGAAAGAAAGAAAGAAAGAAAGAAAGAAAGAAAGAAAGAAAG
>JBCAUA010229071.1:0-20649 GCA_038406235.1 Peronia verruculata | reverse complement strand
AACAACAACAACAACAACAACAACAACAACAACAACAATAACAACAACAACAACAACAACAACAACAACAACAACAATGACAATGACAATGACAATAATAACAACGATAGTAATAACAACAACACAACAACAACAACAAAATCAATAACAACAACGGCAACATCAACAACAATGGCAACAACAACATATTGTAAACAACAAACAAACAAACAAACAATAATAATAAAAAAACCCTGCGGGTATTTGTGATTTCTTTTTATTCTTCTCCTTGCTCCTGTCTTCTGTCCCGCTTTCTTTCCTCTCTTCCTCTTGACGTATAAACGTTTCTTACCGTATTTGATACAATATAGCCGTAATCGTGCTGATGTGTCATCAAACCCAAACACAAACAAACAAACAAACTTGCTTTCCACGAACAAATAGGAAAACGTGTTTTTGTACTTGCAAGATTTTTATGCATTGAAATGGACAGTCAGGAATTTTTTTTTTCATTCAGGCATATCTGAATTGTCATACAACTCGCAGGAAAAATGGTACTGTTGGTTTGGGACTGGCTAAATTTATTCATCCATGTATATAAATATATATTTATACCATATGAAGTCTGACGTAACATCGTGACCCTTTGTCCGTTGCCTACATCATCACATTCAACACTTTTAAATTGGTATTTTCCTTTCTCCCGCTCTCACTTTATCTTAGTTTTAACCTTTCTCAAATTTAAATTTTTATGATTCAAAATAAAAAAGAAAACAAATTTATAAGCTCTTTAAAGTGCTGAAGGTGGTCACAATCTCATATATTATATATATATCCTCATACATATATTATAATAATAATTACACACACAAGTGAACAGATCTGCTTTTTTTTTTCCTTCCTCTCTAGGTCAGTGGGTTGAAGCTCTAGTCGACAGATGCTGGAGGAATGCAGGTGTCTGCCTCTGGAATAACAGCAAGATCATGTCGTCATAGCTTTTTGAATGATGCAACTGCACAAGCAGATGAATGCTGTAACAGAAGGCAAAAATTATCACTTTTTGCTCTTTTATTGTAAGTCTTTGCCAGAGATATTTCAGGTAACAAGTACAGTGCATGTATGCATCAGTCTATATAATTATGTGTGTGGGTGTATGAAGAGAGGGAAGAACAGAGAGACGGAGTGAGTGGGAGAAAGGGGGGGGGGGGGGGAGAGACAGACAAATAGACTAAAAGACGGAAGAGAGACTGAGAAATGGGGATGGGCAAACAATAGATAGATGCCCTTGGAAAGAACTAAAATTCCACACACAAACGTACACAAACATTCTCTTACATGGTGTGATCAGATATCAACTATCTCATAATTTTTCTTGTCAGATCTCTATTTCATATCATTTTCTCCTGATAAAAATTCAGCTGCAAGGACTGAGATATCATCTGGAAGAGTGCATTCAAAACTGGAACCCACGTCACACTACTCAACCACGGGTTTACATCAATCCAGAGACAAATCAATCAGTAACAATTGTGACACTTTTTATCCGAGAACTGACTATCAGAAAACGACAATAAATTCAACATTTCAGGGTAAAACAAAAGTTAGCTCTGTCTGCTGTCCCCGTAGGTTCTTCTTTCTAATTACAACCAACGAAGGCGATAACATGACAACAACTGCAAAACAACGATGCCATCACGGGCGAAAATGATGACGACAACAACTACGACAAGAATAACAACAGTGTGTATAACAACAGTAACGAGAACAATAACAACGGCACTAGAAGCAGCAACAACACGAAGATGAATTAGCGCCTGCACCCTTTTTCTCAGTCATCTATACCAGTTTGTGTTTTTCTAAGGTGCTGGAGACAAAATAATGATCGTTGGCAGAGAAACAAACGACTGGTGATTGTTTTTAATATTCGCTAAAAAACAGAAGGTAAGACGAAACTTTAAATGTAGGCCGTGGGAATGAATCGCTTATCAGCTAGCAAGATATGCAGAGGTGAAAATGTCGTCATCCACAATTTTCATCTTTTCCGCATGAGGAGCAGGTCGTGTACAGGGTAACATTGCACTCTGCCACACCAAAACCACAAAGTCACTGCTTTGTATTTACTTACTCTAATAATAACAAACCAAATTCACAATATTTATGCGGACTATTTTATTTCCTTTATTTATTTCTTAAGTAAACATTTTCTTTTTTCCTGATAGTCAAAATTGATGTCTGTCGTTTAAAGTCATACATTTGATCAACCCGACTTGAAGGATGAATACTCACATACCTGTATGGCAGCATTCCTTTGTTTTCTCCAACGAAAATCAGTCACACTTGGTACATGTAATACTGTATTTGATTCGTCCACAGAGCTCCACTTTTTCCAAACGCCCGATCTTAAATGTGTTAAGTTCAAAGTGGCAACAGGTAGTTCCACCGGGCCTTTACAAGGAGAACCCCTAGTTAATGAGATTCCAGGAGCATGGTATTTTATATTTAATGATGTTGGAAGTTTCTTGAATATATTCTGTGAAGAACCACAGCATTTCTTTTGGAACATATTTTTATCCATTAATCAACTATCAAGCGTTTCAGGTGAGGCCCCTTCACACGCTTCATAATTGAAGGAATGAGCTCCTCTTGACATATCCAAGAAAGGACCAACATCTTTTTAAATTCATTCTTTAATGGCATTAACATTCTAGGTTCGGTGCTGTCGTGGAATTTCTCTATCAAAGCTCTCCAGGTGAGCTGATGAGTTTCACTTGCCGGGAAAAACCTGAGAGCTATCTTTAGTCCTGATGTAACGCTATGCTGTGGATGATTTTCACTGGTGTAACTTGCAATAAGAATTTCGATGGGAAGATAGAGCAGCGATGCTTAAAAGATAGGAATGCTATTTCCCAAAATAATCATCTGTTCGTAATTGTTCAATGAAAAACATTTATATACTAATTAACACTAACAGCACAACACATTATCAAACCCGAAAATCAAATTCATGATGAAGCAGTGAATGCTTAAAAACAACAGCGTTATTTGGCCTCACTTTATACATGCAGAGATAAAAATGAAAAGACTAGAGATGCTTACAATTTGCAGTTACATGAGCTAAATTAATTAGCAGTAGGGTATGGAGAAACAGGCTGGGGTGGGAAGAAAGGGGTGGAAGTATTCAGTAGCAGCATATCCCATCGGCATGTCTAACTGAATTGTGACCATGGCGAGGGCACAGGCAATTTCTATATAATACATGTAAACTGACTGACTATGGCTATATACGTCATCCAGTTATTTATTTTATTATTATTATTATTATTATTACTTGTAAAGTTTAACATTATTGCCAAATAATTTCTATTTTAAGAAACATAACTAAGCAATGATGTAGACACAAACAATTTTTATGGATAAATATGCGGTAACAATGATTATTCTGTAAGGAATATCTCCTTCCTCTTACATGAAGTCACCAAAAATATGTTTCCTTTTGAAATGTAAGGGTCCAGAAAAAGAAACAGTTTGTAAATTACATAGGTCTTTAACTTAGTGGAGGTTTCTGAGCACAAACTTGCATGAACATTCTAAGACAAGTGTTTCCTTTGCTCCATTTCACGACGAGAAATTTCCTGAAGGCAGTTTCTTACAGCAAAATCAAAGGTCTCTCCCGATAAGACAAGCATCGAGTCAATCAGACAGGAATTAGATTATAGTAGCTATTGGCTTTGGCTGCAAAATCTAATGAGGAGGAAAAGATTTAGTTAGTTGTAGCTCATTTTGTGGGAACAGACAAACGCATTTGTGTAATTTGCTTGCAACCCTTATACACAACAATACACTCTCACTGCTGCTGGAGTCTGTCGCTCCATGTATCCTGTATAATCTTTCATCGTTTGTGTCAATAAATGAGACATTTTTAGCCATTTAAAGCATGAATACTTTATCCATTAATCATTTTTTTAAACATTCATTATCTTTTAAACAGGAGGTAGTCGCTATACATAATTCAAAATCAGGGACACATTCATGTTTTGTTCTTGTTTAATTATGCAGGACATTGCTTTTGCTTAGCTAGAGAGTTAATTAGTTGCGGATTGAGAGTTTTAGCTCTGTTACAAACTTACAACCATTTCATGAGTGAGCACTGTTCTAACGGGTTCCCGGCTGTACTAGAAATAAATTGTTATAATAAATACATGATGAAAAAGACAGCTTTGAATATCGACATTTAAAAACCTAATGGCTTTTAGTAAGTGCTATTACCAAAGTTTAACAGAAACACTTTTCGATGAAAATTAAACGAGTCATGAATACTAACATTGTGTTATTTCACTTCTCATGAATTTGGCACTTACGATGATTTTAGTTTTAAGGGCAGAATTGCATATTTTACAAATCATTGCAGTGGTATCAAACAGTTGGGCTTTTAACAGTCCAAATAAGAACGGTAATGATGATATCAGCCAGACAATAACTAAAACACATTCTCTTAGACATATCCAGAATGCACCATAATAATATTGCCAGGCAAATAGAAATGCACACAGCAAACATGACGTTTATTAAACACAGTATCAAAATGATCATCAACGGTAATTGCTTTACAATTGGAATTTCTAAAAAAAAAAAAAAAAAGAAATAGTCATGAAAGTAGCATCTCCAACTTTGTTAGCAATCTGTTGCGTTAAATGCTAATTGTTTCGTAGAGAAAAGAGAAATGAAACAAACCAGACTGGTTCTTTATCTTACATATAGATCGGGGTTTGAAAGCAATATCACACCATGGAGAGATAGGCACACAACGTATCGAAAGCTTTAAAAGAAATCTGGTGTTAGTTCTAGGATCGCCTTTCACCCACCCGCGGATTAAAAGAAAGATAAAAGATTCACTATCTATCTATCTGAATGTGAGTTATACTTTGACAATTTAACTTTTTTACGATATGTCTGACTTGGTTCTGCCGTCTTTTCTATATTACCATCACTGATTCTCGTAAGCTGCTGAAAACATAACTCGAATGTTAATGATTACTTTCGCAACTGACCAATTTCCACAATTTATACATTTCGATAACTTTTCTCCAATTACTTTCATATTTTCTGTGGACATAAATTAAGGCCTCACATTTACGTTAAGATCCTACATTTATCCATATATCTTGTCTATATGCCTACGTATAATATAATGTATATAGTGTAAATATATATCGTACACATTTCTGTATACATCGTACAGATCTTTGGCATCTTTACTGGTGATTTCTATTAAGGACATACGCAGTAGCAAATTCTGAAACTGTGTTTTTTATTACAGCTGTAAAGATCCTTACAGTCTCGCTAGAGTGAAAAACATGTTACTGATTAGGGCCTTAGGAGCACTTACAGCAGTGGTACAACCAAACTATGTGAAACTGTGCTGACACTCACGATACTCAGTAGACAATTTTTTTCCACCACATCAAATAGAGATATCATTTTGTGAATGCACACATATCTTCCAGCTTGCTCAAAACTGCATAACATTGCAGATTTTTGTAGACGATAAAAGAAATTCATCATAAAAAAAAAAAAGACGAAATAAGTCTCGAACATTCATAATCCTTTTTTCAAATTTGTATTTATTTATTTATTTTTAATGAGATCTGTATTTTGAGCGTTTATACTTTATCTCCATTCTGCCGGAGAGAAATAAAGACCCTGTTAAATCACATCCTATGGTTTAATGTGGATTTGCTGGGCTGCTGTTGCAGACAAAAAACACTGACACTAATGTAACAATAGAGACAAAGGTTTCCTCCTACTGTAGGCGAAACATTCATAAAGTGTGGAAGCGGCTTGTGAAATGCTTTAAATGCGAAAAAGAAACCCGAATTAGTAATATTTAGTGGAGCTGTAAAAGCATTTGTCAATAATACTGGTTACCCAAAAGTATGAGGATTCTCTCTCTCTCTCTCTGCGCTCTCTGTCTCATCCTGTCGGGCTCTGCACTTTTTTGGCCATTCCTTTCACCTACCTATACACATATCTATTCCACTCTTCACTGCCCTCTCTCCCACTCACTCACGAACACACTCAAACACAGAGACACTTCCTTGCACGTTCACCTAGAATTTACTTGATGTTAAGTTCAAGAGAAGTCTATGTTTCACCCCACCATTTGAAAGTATTTGAAAGATCAAAACCCATGAACCGTAAAACTGACTCATAAAATTCATTTTATGGAACACAGATGGATCACAGGAATTACCAGAACTGATGCCAAGCTGTTTTATCGTGAAGTTTGGAATTTCTATCATGACTTAGGTTAATTTGGAACACACTGAATCGCCAATATCTTTCTACTATGGTCTTAGATTGTTTCCTCTCGATATATTAGTCTCTGTTAGTCGCTTTGTGGCCTTCAGAAACAATCACTTACGACTTAATAGTGCACCTTGATAAACCTTTGATCTTTCTTGGCCAAGGAAAGACTCACATCTCTTTCCATCATGTTTCCGAAATGCCTATATCTACAAGACTTTTCTGATTCTTTCCCAATCAACATTTATTTTCTTTCCTCAATATTTGAGGCAGTGGTTATTTGTCACGGATGAGTCATCAGCTTAATGTCATCGCTCTTACAGAATTTATTGCTTTTCTTCCTAGATGTATACCATTTATTCCTCTCCCCTGAAAACTAAAAGACTCAACTATCCAACTGTTGTAAATCCTTCCGTGAACGGGAGATCGTTTCGCAGATTATCTGCTCCTTCCAAAAGAGAGATTTGTGTAAGGGGAGTTCATTTTGGCCAGCTGTATTACTTCCCTCCGCCAGACGAAGAGGTGTTTTGCAAGCATTGTAAAGAGGAAAAAATCCCTTTACATCTTGTCATTCGAAAGACTGATCGAAAAAAAAAAAAAAACTGATAAAATTATAGCGATAAGAAGAAAACATTCTCTTCACATAATTTTTTTTTTTTAATTCATGGTGTATGTTTCATGGGAAAGGCGTAAAAATGATTTTTTTCCCTCTTTACAATGCTTGTTCAATCCCTCTTTTGCCTGGTAAAGGGAAGTGATAGGACTGGGCACAACGATCTCCCATTTGAACAACAATATTTCAGTCATGAGTTGTGTTCAAACCAGAGTCCGGTTCTTGACACAGCAAAAAAAAAAAAAAAGGCATTATTATCCTAAATGGTATCTTGGGCCATGTAACTGGACTGAGGTTAACATCTGATATTCATTGGTGTGTAAACTAAAGATGATCGTCTGTGGATATGGGTGTCCACCAAGTATTTCCAAAATCATAGCTACACTTGGCTGAGGAGCAGTCGACTGGGCAGTGTAAATTTTTGCCATGCACGGTTTACAATCCTCACATGTCTCATGACTGAAAATAAGCTCTCTGGTTGACTTTATCAAGGTATAAGAGTAAGTAAATATACATGAGCGTTTACTGTAAAGCGTTTTTGGATCCAGTAACCTTTCAGGTCCTCATGGCACTAACGACGACATCAGTCAAGGCAACACTCTACATTATCCGCTCGTCTCTGATCTGACTTTGGTTTCCCGTCCACTCTCCACTGTTATCAGACCACTTCTTTACCAATCGTTCTTTTGTCCCCATTTATTTTACAATGCCATGGAGTATTCTTTTGTCTAAGTTGGTGAATTATGACTTCTCGCTCTAGCAGTGGCCAAGAGTTCTTCAGATTATTCTATGAGCTGGTATGACGTTGTTGGTGATATTTCATGTGCATATAGAAGATGCTCAATATTTTACATAGGGTCTCTTTGGCCTGGATCCCCTTTTGATTCAGCAGTCAGTGTCCAATTTTTACAGGTAACAGAAGATAGAGATGATCAGTTTTTGTAGCATTGATTTTTACTCTGATGTCAGACTTCAGATTGATACGGTTGTCTACCAGAATGGCTTTAGTCTGCCTAGGGCTGCAGAAGTTTGAACCATTCTACCTATGATTTCTGATTGGGACTCTGTGTCAGAAATGATTGCCCACGGCTTTTAATCACTCCATGTTAAAAATAATATTTTTATCTACCACGTCCAAGGCACCTTACACTAAAGGCTACCTCCTCTGCACATGAAACAAATCGCTATCTCTGACATAAAATTTGCAATCTATTCTATGCTATGCTATCGTATGCTATCCTATGCTATGCTATCCTATGCTATCCTGTGCTATACTATCATATGCTATCCTATGCTATCCTAAGCTATCCTATCCTATCCTATCCTATCCTGTCCTACAGTCTTGAAAACTGCCACTGAGACGCCACAGAAGGTTTCATAACCCGCTTCTTCCTCTCCTCCCCGTTTCATAGACCATTGTCAGTGAAGCCAGTTTATCCACTGATGTTGTTCTCCCATCATTCATTTTGGCTGCCATCTTCTCTCTTCTGCCCATTCCCACCTTTTGGTCTTTCCATGGGATGGCAAAAATATTGCTGAAGCATCTCATCTCTCATACCTTGCACCAATCCAGCGTAACATTTCCACTTGCCTCTTTCTCTCTCTCTCTTTTTTTTTTTTTACTCAATAGTTCCACGAATGCAGCAAATACTAGTCTTTGAAATCTTAACTATCATTCCTGTGTTTCACGGCACGTTTCAGTCATAATGGCATTAGTAATGGCATTGAAAAAGCATTCGTGTTTTTAAAAGGCATTCATGTCCTTGATAATTGAGTATAGGGAATGTTGTGAACTGGCTTGAACAGCTAGCCAGAAATTGAGGCCTGTTGTGTACTTAAACTGATTGTTGTAGAGGCTGTGGTTGTTGAACAGGCATAAATTGTCCAAAAATAATGTTCTGTAATTTCCTTTCAACTGACTCTCAGTTACATTAAGGTTGACTATGAATAGAAATATTTTCACTCTCTCCCCTCCCCCTCCCCTCATCTCTCGCCCCTCCTCCCTCTTTACACTAAAGACATACATATCAAATGCACACATGCATACCTTTCCGTCGCATATCGTCTTGAACTGCGAAAATAATTAACAATTAATTGGCCAAATCTATCTACACGACTAGTCTCAGTACGTAACTCACGATAAAGGAAAAATCACGAGCGCTGTCCCACGTGCCGGCAAACAAAGAAAATCCTCTCCCCTACCCGCAAATTCTTTTTTCTTAATGATTTAAATGAACTAGACTAACCCCGCTGGCTTAACCTGCTCGAACCCTCGACCAGCCCAGGTCCACCCTAACGCTAACATGTAGGTCCGATACGGGTGACGAGTGCTTAACCCTAGGAGTGTCAACAGAAACTGCTAGGGGTATCAAGCTTCCTCGTATGGCATCAACATCAATTTTTGAGAAAAGGCAGTTTGCGCTTATAGGTAAATTTATGTTTCTGCTCTCAACTGCCTGATACTTGGAGCAGAATCCTTGTGTTAACTCTTAGTATGATCAATGAGTCTCTGACCATATCGACCCCTTGACACTTCCAGGGTTAAGATAGACCCAGTTGCGTAAATAGACACTTCTTAACAATCACAAATTAATAACCTATTGGATTAATGGGACTTTAGTATACCGCGGGTAGAACATTGACGTTCACAAATTGTCGCAATCCCATTGAAAAGAACACGTCTAACCATGTCTAACTAGTAAGGCGACAATTTACTCCATAAATCTTCTCCTATAACGTCTAGTTTGGAGCAGAACAAGCCATCTGTCGTAAGTGTTTGCTTGTTTGTTTGTTTGTGTTGGTTTAACGACATATCAGCACGATTATGGCTATATTATGTCAAACACGGAAAGATACGTTTGCACGCCAAGAAGAAGAGAGGCAAGAAAGCGGGATAGAAGACAAGAGCAAGGAGAGAGAGAAGAGATATCTCCTCTGGGATGTTGAGGATGGCACTCCACGGAGACACTTCACCGATAACTGACTTACACCGCCTGCAGGTGGGAGCAGAGAACCTGCTTATAAATCCCGGGCCCCCGCGGGGAATGTCGTAAGTGTAAAAGAAGGCATGAGAGGAACCTTGTTATTACGGGGTATTATTATAACGGAGTGTCTATCTGGGCCTAGTATTGCAATGAGGAAACATAGGCAAATAGTTAAGTTGCACCACATAGTAAAGGCGAAACAATTTTGTATTTGCACACATAGAAACGTCTGTTCGCAGTTTTGGGTCGACACGTTACACAACTAACTGGATACCATAACTTTTCTACGCACAGACAGAGAGAAAGACATGCATCAGTAGGCTCAGATAGACTCCAGGTCTAGTTGGGCCAATAGGCCCAAATAGACAGCGCCTTATTTTAAATGTGTTTACGAGAGTGGTCAATGACTACCATTCATTGTGCCATTCAAATTATGCTGTTGATTTCAACCGCATGCCCCTTTACACTTGTATACAATACCGATTTCCAGACAAAAGTGCCCTTCCGCTGTAATCAAAAGATTATATTTTTAAATGTTTAAACACGATCTTTCTTTTAAATGGCTCCTTACTCTGCAGCTGCCATTTTGACTGCTATCTCAATGGAATGTATGTGTATGTGTGGGCGTATGCACGCGTGTGCGTTCTTGAGTGAGTGCTCGTGTGTGTGTGTGTGTTTGGATGCATGTGTGTAAATGTGAGTGTGTATCACTGAATTGAGCCTGGATGTAATTACTTTTTTAGTGGTGTGTAACATAGGTCTGCATTGAGGAGAATGATTGTTATCAGACCCATGAAATGGCTATCAATATAACACGACACGTTATATGCAACAGTTGTGAAGTCTGGCTTAGTTTAGTTATAGAGAAATTTATTCAGTTGCACCGAATTCAGTTTCTTCAGTTGCACCGAATAGAATTAATCTTCATACAGTACAAAATTTGCATTACAGGGCTGCATAAAGTTTAATAAGTACAACAGGGTCACCACGAAAGTTTCTGGATTGGAACGGAAAAGAAGAGATATTGACCTCTTTTTTTTTTTTTCACATCTTCTCTAAGTACTCCCTCTTGGATGCCATGCACGATTTCATCCTCGTAAACCAAGAATTGAAGCAGTTCTGCCACTCTGATTTGGCATATATTATGACCTCTAAATCAAACGCTTTTATGGCTTTCTGGCATGGCTAGAAAAAAAAAAAAAAAGGAGGGGGGCGACCCGAGGGAGGGGGGTGGGGGGGGGGGATTGATAAAGGATTGATATTGTCCTCAGTAGGACTCACTCGCACTGCCGAGGTGCTGCAGTAATCCACAGGTGCCTGTTCTTGGGCGTCTTGCGTCCATTTCTCAAGCACCGGGATATATTGTATCTTGTACCAATCTGTAATCACTGTTCGGGCTCTTTCCAATTCAATTATAATCACGCGCTCCTTATCACTGAAGAGAAAGGCGATCATTTGCTTGCCTACACTTCGAGTTCGTTTAACATTATTGGAGGGATTCACCGGGGAACAGCCAAATTTGAGACTGGCATTTGGTTTCGGGTCATATAATATGTATATTTATGTCTCATCACCAGCTAAGATGTTCTCTAAGCTGAAAGGGCCTTTTATCAAATCATTCAGGTATACGATGGTAGAAATCAAGTTGCTGCTCAACTGCTGTTCTGTACACAAGCGAGGGACCCACCTGGAGGACATCTTGGAAACCTGTAACCGTTCGTGTGAATTTCCCAAGCACGTGATGATGAGACCTGCAATGAATGATCTATCTCTTATATTATGTTACTCTTGCATTTTGATCAATCATAGTCTGTTGTTTATTCGGTGAGACTGGTTGCTGGGCGACTAGATTAGCCATCATCTTCCAGGAACGCTTAACCCCTTTTCAATTCACCAAACATAAAGAACACTGCAATCTTTAGGGTGCAGAAATGCCCAGAAACAACGTGCAGCTATCATTGCAATCCTTCAAACGGTGGTAATAAATTAGTGTTCGACAAATAATAATAATAATAATAACAATAATAATAATAATAAACAAAAGATGTGTTATGTAAGCAGTATAAAGAGGAAAAAATCCTTTTACTACTTGCCATTCGAAAGACTGATCCCCCCAAAATTTGACAAAATTATAACAATAAGAAGAAATCTTATCTTTACATCATTTTTGGAAGTTTTCATGGTTATGTTTCAACCAAAGGGCGCAAAAGTGATTTTTTTCCTCTTTGCACTGCTTGTTCAATCCCTATTTTGTCTAGTAAAGGGAAGTAATAGGACTGAGCACAAGGATCTGCTGTTAGTTATGTATGTTAGTCCTTAGTTTCTTGGCCACCAGCGAGATCATATTATTATATTGTTGAGGTACTGCAATCGACAAGTATTGCGTGTATTTCAATGCATTTTTGTTTGTTTGTTTGTTTGTTTCGGTGGAACACTAAATTGTTGGGTAGTAGAACGTTTCACTGTCCTCAACTATTTATAGATTTGTGCTTCTTCATCATCTGACATTAATGTATGGTTCTCCCCATCTTCCACCCTATCCCTATAAAGCCTCTCGCCCCCCCCCCCCCGCCACACACACAAACGCACACTGAACACACCACCCACCAGCAGCCTAACTATTTCTCTACATCTGCGATGTATGTATACGCGGGATGGCGTATCACAACAACCTGACATGTTTGCGCTTATGAAGATTTCCTCAGGCGTATTATATATCATTAGTAGAAGATGGTATAACGCTACCTCTGCTAGAAGTACAGTAGTAGTGTGTAGTTAGTATGGTAGGTAGGCGTTTTTTTGTTTTTTGTTTTTTCCCTGAAGGTAACAAGCCACGATTTACATCAGATCAGAGGTTCCCATGGTGAGCTACTCAGATCGGGAGATGGCGTTTTGAAGGGTGCATTATACAATGCATACCTTTTCAATTTTAATATTAGGATTATCTCGGCATGTATTCGATAAGAGCTATTTTAACAATCGTAAAGTACATCTATAAATATTTTCGTCGTTATCCGAGAAGGCTAGACGTCTGATTTTCCTATCAAACAAAGCCAGGGGATCATTGAGACGCTGAAATAATAATAATAATAAAAAAGGTTCTGATCCCTTCCACCCTTCCCTTAAAAAGAATCCAGAAAGATTCGAAGCCTTTTCATAGAGAGGCAAACGTTCAATCCCTCGACCACTGTGGCCATTTCGACCCCCCCCCACCACTCCCTTTTTCCCTTGATGGCTACAACAAGATGAATGTGATTCTGATTCGTTTTCTTGATTTCTGCTGAAAATTAAAATTAATAATAATAATAATAATAATAATAATAATAAAATCAAAGGCTGTGTTGTATGAAAAAATAGTTGAGAACCTCTGCGATAGATTTACCTAGCACAGGCGGTGAAGGAGCTTACAGCGGCGATAAAGATTAATGTGGGCTAGCAATAATTAATTTTGGGTTTTCTGCATAGGCACACACAATTATGTAGGCGCTGCCTGCTTGTCGATGGGAGCGCCTACTTCTCTAATCAGTCAAGGTAGACTTAACTCGGTCATAGCCAGAGAGTGAAAGAGCCGAGGTAAGTAGTTATCGGGCTTTGAAAGGTGAGATGGAAGGAAGAAAAAAAAAAAGAGCGGGAACGAGAGAAGGAAGAAGAGAGGAATAGGGAGAATTGAGAAGAGAGAGATGAGATTCTTTGGTGAGATGAAAAGAAAGGAGCTGAGATGGAGGAAGTAATGGAAAGAGAAAGGAATCTTGGAAATGAAAGAAACGAGATATGATTCCGTGCTTAGAAATGTGAGCGAGATAGACGATGACGTAAGAGCGACAGAAACGGAGAGAGGGAGGAAGAGTCAGAAGGAAGGATTAGAGAAAGAAAAATTTAATAAAATGTGAGATTTGGTGAGTTGAGAAATAAGAACAACGAGGCGGAGACAGATAATAAGAGAATGAGAAAGAGAGAAAGAGAAAGATAAAATAGGATGAGTATGAACAATTGAGGGATAAGATGGGGTGAGGAAAAAAAAAGTGAGAGAAAGGAAAAATTGAGTAAGTAGAGATACGGTTGAGTAGTAAAAACTAAAGAGGGGCAGAGAAAGAGAGACAGAGATAGAGAGCAGATTGTGGTAGAAAAGAAGAAAGCTATACAAGGAGAAAATAGTCTTGAGAGAGAGCTGGTAATAGAGCTCGAGACAGATGAAAGAGAGAGAGAGAGAGAGAGAGAGAGAGAGAGAGAGAGTGATTGCGTGAGTGAGAATGAGCCTAGAAACAGTATGAGGAAAAGAAATGTGTGGGCATATATAAAGGAGGGGGAGAGAGAGAGAAAGAGAGAGAGAGAGAATGAGCTTTGAAACATATGAGGAAAAGAAATATGTGGGCATATATAAAGGAGTGGAGAGAGAGAGAGAGAAAGAGAGAGAGAGAGAGAATGAGTGGAGGAAGCGAGAAAAAAGGAAGCGAGAAAAAGAGAAAATTAGAATAAATGTTCCTATGCGTATGTGTGATAGAAAGAAAGGTGGAGAGAGGAAGAGAATAAAAAGAAAGAAACATGGGAAGAGACAGAGATAGAGAATGACCAGGAAACCAAAAAACAGCGTGAGCAAACAATTCTTGAGAATATGTAAGGAAGAGAGAGAGAGAGAGAGAGAGAGAGAGAAGAGGAAGAGAGAGAGAGAGAAAATAAAATCAGGAGAAATGTTTGTATGTATGTGAGAGACAGAGAGAAACATGGAGAGAGGGACAGAATAAAGAGAAAGAGAATTGGGAGAGAGAGAAGGGGAGGAGGTAGGGAAGGAGAGAGAGAGAAAAGATGACAGGAGTTAAAGGAAAATAATTTTACGAAAAAAAAAAAAAAATTAGCAGGGCAAAGAAAGAGGGGAACAGAAAGATAAGACAAACTATTACAGACTGATAACGGGCGGAAGAAAAATGGGCTCCTGGATAAGGATGGCTTGGTTAGCATGCTCTTGGAAAAAAAGGTTACTAAAAAATAAATGATAAATTAAGGAAGGATGCGAGACAGACAAAAGAAGAAGGAAATATGGAAAATAAAAGAAGGATACAGAACTTCTGACAATGTGTCATTATAGAAGAAAAACAAATAAACGGTGGATGAAAGGATAAAGGATTAGAATGAAGTCTAGGGAGAGATGGCGGAAAGGAAAACTGGAAGGACAACTGAAAGAGAATGAAGAAAACTATATAATAATATGAGCAATATATCGGTTGTGTTTATCGAGGAAGAAGGAGAAAATGAATGAATGAATGAATGAATGAATGAATGAATGAATGAATGAATGATGGATGGATGGACGGATGGATGTCGGCATAAAAGAAAAACGAAAGGAGAGAAAAAATTACTACGACAAGATAGAGAGGAAGGAAAAAACAAAAGTGAGATTTGACTTTGCGAAGACAGTTTCTTGTCACTCTGCTCATTTATCTCCTTATCTAGTTATTCGAAAAAAAAAAAAAAAACACACAACAAATTATTTTCTTTCTCTTGACAAGCCAATCGATGGAATAATTTTCATTAGGAGAAAGAAGAATCAAAATATGGCAAAAATAGGAGGAAACGAAATGTTTCATTAGTTGATCGAGACTGGAGGGAAAAGAAAAAGAGACAAAAGTGAGCAATAGGTGTAGAAAGATTATGAAAAGCATTCAAAGAGAGTGAAAGTGAAAATGGAAAATGATGACCGTAAAAACAAACAAACAAACACACAAACACAAGAAAATAACGACGACGACGCAACAGCAACCTAAATACCCCAACCAACCAACCAACCAACCAACCAACCAACCAACCAACCAACCAACCAACCAACCAACCAACCAACCAACCAAACAACCAAATAACCAAACAACCAGTCATGCAATCAAACAAATGAAAGATAGCTGGTCTAACTTAACCGTTGCTTTCAAAAGTTGTTATTTTCTGTCGTATCAAGAAAACCTTTTTAGGCCTCATTTAATGCTGACTCGCTTTAATTAACAGCCCCCTCTTATTTGGACATAAGTGCGGTCTAAAAAGAATATATTAAAATTGTATTATGTTTGGACTCAGTAAGATCAAAACTGTAGCTTAGAAATTCTTGGTTTATTTCTTTTTAATTTTTAGAAATCCGTACTTAAGATAAAAATTCTGTCATATTCGTGTCTTCATCGCACATTCACAGTGTAGCTATTCGGAATAGCCACAGGCATCTGGTTGATATACTCTGGCAAAACAAAGTTTGTTTTAAAACAAATCGCCATTCCATGTCAAAATTCTAGATTAGTTCTCGCTATCTGAGGGCAAAACAAAGCTTAAAGTAAGGTAAGATTCTGCTGTTCCGTCGGATCACTCATTTATTTTAGAAAACCGAACTTTAATGTCCTTCTTCTTTATCGTAATAAATTATCTTCTTGTTCCTTCGCCCGTCGTCTGTTATGCAATGTATGTTCTTTTTTTTTTTTCTCTTCTACTAGAGCGAGATTCTCTCATATCACGTTCCTCTTCCATCTACTATCTTTTTTTTTTAACTTTCTCTTTCTATTCCTCGTCCTCTTTCTCTTTCTAACTTCTCACTTCCTTGCTCTCTCTTTCTCTCTCTCTCTCTCTCTATCTCTATCTCTTTCCCTCACTTCTCACTGCAGCTCGTATTTCTGCTCGTCTTTCTGACTGTCTCTCTCTTTTTGTACCTTTTTTTTTACATGCAGTATCCTTTTCCTACATTTTTTTTAATCCCCCCCCCCCCGCCCTCATTTTTTTTTTTTACTTTCTCTCTCTTTATCTGTCTACTATTCAGTTTCTGAAACTTTCTCTCTCCTCTTCCATCCATTTATTTTTTCTCTTTTCTTTTGCCACAAAGCACGTTTTATCTAGACAACATCAAACGTTTATGCAAAAGGTAACTCGTAGAATGAAATGGTGAGTATTATGTTTGCAGCTTTTCAGAACTAAGGAGAAACAATTATTCTATCTTAAAATTCGTCCGCTGTTTGCTAACTAGAATTTTTTTAATCGAAATTTTGGAATTGAAAATTTTGTCTTGACAGCGGTTGTCTGCGCCAATTTTTCATTCGGTTCTTTTTCTTTCTTTTTTTTTTTTAAATCTGAATTTGAGATTCTCAAATGTGTGTAATGCACACACAAGATCTCCGAAATTTATCTGCCCTTTTCCGTGGAGTCTAGATGTCGGACTCCCCTCCCCAAGAAGTCAGAGGACCGCTGAGTCCCTTAAAAACAAAAACAAAAACAAACAAACTATTAAAAAAAAAAAAAAAGAAAAGCAGGTTCTAAATCTTTCCTATTCTTCACCCCCTCCTTATGTTTCGAACCCCTAACGTATTCGTCGAGGAGCAGTCGCCTAAGCTCTCGACTACGGCGCTACATTATGAAATAGTAAATGTCTCGTACACACTCAAAATGAGACGTATGGCAATTTTTTTTTGTTTTTTGTTTGGTATCATGTGAAAGCTTATTTCATACCCTTTCAGATGGTGAAAAAAGTTTTGAGCTAGCTTTATTCTATCAGAGATAATGCAGTTTAAAGAGATAAGCCGGGCCCCCCTGCAATGACCGAAATTCCGAGAACAACGAGTTTAAATCGCGGCCTAACGCATAAAATCTACATACTTCCCTCCCATTAAAACCTGATTTTAATGAGGAAATGAGGAAATATAAATCGAGGGTAAGATTGATGTTATCATGTTTAGAGATAAATGCATTTTCGATTTATGCAATAATAATTAAAAAACAAAAATCGATGTCTGACCCCCCTCATCACATTCAAGGCCCAATTTCTCGGTTCTAGCTTAGCGACTTACGTCTCATTTCGACTGGCCGCGAGACAAAATTCTCATGGTCCAGCTTAGGGGTGCCATAGTCCAGGATTGGACTGGTTGGGAGATGAAAAGATTAGAACGTTTTTATTTATTTATTTACTTATTTTTATTAACGAGTCATCTGTCCCTAGCTTCTGGGGTGGGGAAGCCCTACGTCTAGCCTTCTCTGATAAGGACGGATATATTTGGAAAGCTGATGCGAACATTACGAACTTTAAAGAGACCTTAGAAGTTAAAAATTGGATGCAGAATAGGCCAAAACAGCATTGTCCGGACAAATGTTTTCCATCTTCCAGATTCCTACCTTCAAAATTTCTTCTCAGCAAACTGGTCATGAACCTCTAGCCGAAGTAATCCTACGTAATTAATATTAAATATATGCATATATATAATTATAATGAATGAAAGATGAGATAAAGCGCTTTTTTTCTCAAAAGGTGTTCGACAATGATGATGATTGTCCCTATGAAAAACATAACAGGCTTAAGCAGCTCAACAATGCTTCAGATTACGTTCAGTGTGGGGAAAGCTGGTCGTCAGTACTTCAAATACAAAGCAAAAATTAATGAGAGAAACCTTAAGCAGCTCATCGGCGCTTCAACATGGAGTTAAACGTGGGGACTTAAAGCTGGTCGTCAGTACTTCAAATACAAAGATTACTGAGACAAACTTAACTAGCTCATCAATGCTTCAGATGAAGTTCAATGTGGGGAAAGGAAAGCTGGTCATCATTACTTCAAATACAAAGCAAGGATTAATGAGAGAATCTTTAGCAGCTCATCAGCGCTTCAAACATGGAGTTAAACGTGGGGACTTAAAGTTGGTCGTCAGTACTTCAAATACAAAGATTAATGAGAGAAACTTTAAGCAGCTCATCAGCGATTCGACATGAAATTCAACGTGGGGAAAGCTGGTCGCCAGTACTTCAAATAAAAAAAAAAAAATAATAATAATAATAATGAGGAAGACTTTAAGCAGGTCGTCCTCTTGACACTTCTGAGGTTTGTGTTTCATTTTTTAAAAATAATAGTCATTTGTTGTTTATTTAATATAACAATATAGATTGAATCAGTTGCCAGTCGACAGTCTCAGTATAGAATTTCAAGACATTTGAGAAAATGATGATGATGATGATGATTGGTTATGATTAATAAATTTTGTGGCAGAGGATGATAGCTTGCTCGCTGGTTCTATTTCCTTTGACACGTAGTAATTCTCCTCATTCATTTGTTTTCAGATTTTAATTTTAACTGTAACTGTCATTGCATTATTTCTCTGATATTTCTAGTGAAAATCAGCAATGAACAGATAAGTAAAGAAATGGAATAATTAGATAGATGGATAAACAAATACAAAAATGAGTAAACAAAATAAACGAACAAAAAAAAATAAATAAATAAAAAAAAAAAAAAAAAATATATATATAAATAAGTAAAAAGTAAACAAATAAGACAATGATAATAGATACCAAGAAAAAAATAATAAAATTTAAAAAAACATAAATAAATAATATATAAACTAATAAATAAAAATTTGAAAAATATAAAAAATATGAAATAAAATAAAATGAATAATCATATCCACATATTAATGTATTATTTCTATTGACCATTTTTTTTTCTTTAACGCACAGGTTTTTATCCCGAAAAAAAACAAAAAAAACTTTGTACTGGCTTGTTTGTTGGCGTTTAAAATTTTACATTTCTGTAACTCTCACCTTCACCCTTTCCAATGTTCATTCATCCCATTCTTTTCTCTTGCTAAGCGTCGTCTCTCTTTCTCTCTATCATGTTGTACTTTTCTTTTTCTTACATCTTTGCACGATGTCTCTGTCTTTCTCTCATTCTTTTTTTAAAAATTTATTTATTTATTTCGCTTTCTTTCTCTATTTCATTTTCCTCCCCTCTCTTATTATCTTTCTTTCCCTCTCCTATTTCTTTCTCCCGTGGTACCTTTCTGTCTCTCTTCTGTACTCTCTTCATCTCTTTCTGTGGCTCATTTTTAATCTTTCTGTAATATTGTCCATTCCCCCCCCCCACCTTTCGGTACATATATCGACCTCCATGATCACAATCACTCATACATCTAGTCTTTTTTCCAAGTATAGGCAACAGTGCATCCGTGATTCATTCTCTCTCTCTCTCTCCCTCTCTCTCTCTGTTCTACTATGTCACCTCTCCACCTATGATATCTCTCATATGCCTCCACTTCCCACCATCCAGACGTTTCCTCCCCTTCATTTTGCCTCAAATCCCATCTTCTTTATATCACTTTACACTAAACGTATTGCCTCTAATGTTTCATTTTTCTTCATCCGTTCTTCTCCATTCTGTCAATCTCTCCCACCCCCATCCACCCCACCCCCCTAGTTATCTTATTCTCTATGTCTCACACTTTCATCCCTTTTCTGCAATTTTTTCCTCCTTTCTCTCTTTTTTTTCCCCACGTCTATTTTCTACCTCTCCATAATTTCATCTATCATTTCTCCATCTTTCTTTCAATCCTCTTCACCATTTCCTTCCATCTTATCTGCCCCAGATTCTAAACTTTTCAGTTTTTGTCCCCTTTTCTTCTTCCATCTTCATTCCTCATTGGTTTATCTCTCATTCCACCACTGTCTATTTTTCTTTTGTGTCGTCGCTCCAATCCAACGGGATCTCCATCTGTCATTCATACCTCATTGTACTTCCTCCTCTCTTCCCCTCCTTATCTTCTCTCAGTATCGACTGTTTCAGTTATATATTTTTCTTTTTTCTATTTTACTGCCTCCTTTTCCTCCCTTTCCCTCTTTCTCCTACTCTCATTATCGTCTACTATTCTTCTGCGCCCCCCCCCCACCAATTCATATCAGTCTAAAGTCTAACGTCTGTTGGTTTTGTGGGGGGGGGGGGGGGGGGGGGGGGGGGGGGGGGGGGGGGGGGGGGGGGGGGGGGGGGGGGGGGGGGGG
>JBCAUA010228960.1:0-20650 GCA_038406235.1 Peronia verruculata | reverse complement strand
CCACACACACACACAACACATATGCCCACTCAGCGCTGCGGTATGGGGCCTATTCACAATACATTTAGGTAAATTAATTGCCCAATCCCTCTCGCCCTATCCATGATGCTGTCTCCTTTGTTTTCTGTGTTGGGTGGAAACCACGAGGAGAGAACAAAAGCCGAATTCTACCTTTGTGGTGGTGCTGACCGGTTCAAGCCAGGAAACTCAGGGCGATGGCTTCGAATTATGCGAGAGGCATTTAATGGGCACAAAGAAGATTAAAAGTCTGTTGTTTGGTTTTTATTATTATGATCAGAAATTCAGATTATCAGGTTCAGTTTGAGTGGACTTGACTGTATCTTGTAAGTCTGTAATTCAACATATATATTGATCCCTGAAGGGAGTAGCAAGTAATCTTTGTTATTCCATATTGAATGAACTACATGTATTTAATTGAATAACTACCCCTGTGATCGTGCTGATGTGCTGTAATTTTACTGTAAAACCTCAACACAAATAAGCAAACAATAGCCTGCGTTAAATTTCTATAATTGAAAGGAGACAAATGTGGACAGTTCAGATATTCTGTTTTTAATGAGCATTTTAACTTATTAAGCCATTTGTGTTTTTTTTTTAAATGTCCAAAACTGATTTTACTTTATGCATGTAGGCCTATTTCATTAATTTTCAATTCATCAATTCTTTCAGGAGTGAAGATAAGACCAGTAATCGAAACTTGATGAGAGCATTGATTTGGATCTCTGTAACTTTGGCCATCCTTCCACTGTTCACTTGGTCTTTGTGTTTTTTTGGAGATTGGCACAAACATCTGGGACATTGCAATAGCATGTTCAAAAGCTAAGAAAACTTTCCTTGTTACTGTGACTTGGACTATGATTTTCCTTGCAGTGTGATTGATATGTCATTTGAAAAGAGACAGTATGTGAATAAGTTGTTTGGTAAGTCAGTTGATGCAAGAGATGTAGATATTTTTGCAAGTTTGTGGATATTATCTGTTCATCCTGAAAAAGCCAAACAATAAAATGTTTCATCATTCTATTACACCATGTCTAATTCTCATTTACACAAATATGCTGTGACTGACCATGTTCCTAAAGTATTCCAATTACACTGTAATTAAAATTTTCTTTCATGATATTTTTTTTTTTTAAATTGCCTTTTCACTTTTTGTATTTTATGAGTTTGTTTACATCATGCATTGGCTATTATTGCATGAAAAGGATTCAGCTCTTGACCTGTAAGCAAGCTAATCTCAGCCTTGCCTTTTAGAGTATTTTTGCTTTAGAGTTATTTTGTTTGACTGGTGACTCCACATAGGTTGGAGATTAATACAATTTTGGCCTGCATCAGCATTAGACCATTTCACTGACCATATATGCCCTTCATAGTCCCACTCTCCCATGATTTTCTTTTAGTTGTAGAAATGTAACAGTGTAATATGTTATTTCATTGCACACAATCAAAAAGTAACAGACAATTTATAATTTTACCAACCAGAACTGAATGGAGAGTAGCAAGCATTGTAGAGATATTATATTCTATATTAACGTCACTTAGTCAAAAGAGGGCTGATACAACATAGTGTGACCTTGGGAAGCAAATGAATATTGGGGTTTATTTGTTTAGACAGGTGAATATATAGGCTATATCTTTACCAATGTGCAATAAATGTTGCTGAAGTTTGTATGTTTAATTATCATGATGTGATATTATTTTGGTGAAATTTTCAGTAATTAGAAACTGATCTGCACAAGTGCGGACTCTAGTGGTAATGTGGTAATTTTTAAAACTTTATTTTGTTTGTGACATTTAGTTGTTACAGCTGTTTTGCAAGCTGACTTGCGCTGCATTATGTTTTTGTTAAGAGTTAAGTTATCAAATGGTTGGAAATTTTCATAATGAAATAATGTTGTTTTGACCTGTACTACAGTTCCCATCTTTGTCAGATTTTTGTCAGCCTGCATTGACATGTGTGTGTTTGTTTCTGTCTCATACTTGTGAGTAATCTTTATTTGATTTTAATTTTATTATAATGGTAATTATTTTCAGCACAATCAATTTATTTCTTTTCTTTTATTTACTTATTTTATATTATAACAATGAAAAATGTAAACATGATTGTGGAACTTCTGACAAAACTAGGTTGACGTATATTAAAATCATCCTATTAAGTGAGTCATACATGTTATTTAGATTTCACAGCTTTCTTTCTAGAGAAAGTGCTGATTTCAAATATTTTGCTACTTGGACTTATTTTATCACTTGGTCAATGGTGTCGAGATATCCTACACCTGGAGGTTGAAAAACGTAACATAAAAACACACTTGGACTGTCAAATGATGAACTGTAGTATTAGATATTTAATTTGCACAATTGCAAGCTGGAAAATAGACGTTAGCTTTGTTTCTGAACTTTTGTGCAAGTGATAGAACTGATGTACCACAGTTCTTACCACAAATCAGCACATGGTTGGCTCTTCTAAGCTAAGGTTTAAAACTCATTGAAAACTATGTTTTAGAGAGAGTAAGGCGCAACGGAGACATTGACCAGCCTCCATCAGACTATTTATTTATCTACAAATTTTTTTCACATTTTTTCTTTCTATACTACATGTTTTCATTTATATGTCCATGTACACCAGATGAATGTGTATAATAAATTTTAGAAAAATCTGTAGACTACCCTTATCAACATTATTTCCCTAAACAATATTATAATCATAAACTGTTTGAAATAATTTGGCTTTGGGCATATATTTATTAGTATTTTCATGTATTTTTTTTTATTTATTCATTAATTGATTTAATGATTCATTCATTTGATTATTGTGGGATGTAGTAAGAAGAAGGTGCAGAAAAGGAGTGGAGAGTGCTACAGCCTAAGAAGATGGCTGTATCCAATCAAAGAGTGGAATAAAAATTATATTTTTAGTTTATTTTGTTCTATTACCTTCTTTTAATAACTACTGTAGGTTGTGTTCCTTAGAGTGTTTGGCATTATTATTTCAAACAGATTCTTTAGTTTCACCCTCATTACAAAAATCAGTACCCTAATTACACGTGCCATTTTCAGTTACCAGCAAAAACCCACACAATAAAAAAAAAAATTAAAAATTTTTGAGGTCTTTGGAGTCACATGGTAACCAGCCACATCTAGTGTTTGTCATTATACTGGAAAAGAATTCTTTACAGCTGATACTGACAGTGATATATAGGTATATTGTAGACATTATTCAAATATTTTCTCACAGAAGATATTATCTGAAGACTTGAACTCAATAATTGTTGCTGAGCTAATCGCCCCACAATGATAGGTCCCTCATTTACAACTAAGGGCATGTAAATTGTAATCAAGAGGACGCCCAAACATCACCAGATCTTTGAACATTAGTGTAAGTGCATCTATAACTTACAGCTCAATGGAATTGTGTGTACACTAATTTTTGTTGTTTTTGTTAATATTCAACTCATGACTCTCATGAGCATTCCCCTTTCGCCTTGCTTAAGGAGATAGTTATTAATCTGCAGATTGTGAAACTCATAAAGAAACACACTTTAATGCAACCATGTTCTGTGTCAGATTTTATAAGCCTATTATTGCACATACATGTATAATAAATTTAGACCCTTGTAGTTCTTTTTAGCTAATTTCTATGAAGATGAGTGCCACAGTTATCGGAAATGGAGACATGTGCGTTTAGCAGAAGAATTACGCCAGCAGTTAAGATTGTTAATCAACGTGATGGAAAAAAAAATGGGCGCCTGGTGAGTGTGTATTGTATTGTGTAGGTAGGCCTATAATACATTTTATATAAGCCCATCCGTATAGCAATCTACATTACTTCCTAATCAATATTATTATCATAAACTATTTGAAATAATTTGGTTTTGGGCATTATATTTAGAATTTATGCTGCAGTTCAAATAATTTCTGAGGAACAATAGAACAGGCACATTTGCAAGATATAGTCTAGATTTATATAAAACGAAATTAATGAGGTGTCTCGCGCTTGTCGTGTTTCATTTTTCAAGAGAGATCTCCATTGTCAGGAGTTAAATTACGATCCATACATCCGTTTTCGATTTGCCAACACAACAGCAAACATGGAGCAACGGAAGTCATCATATCAAGCGATGTTGGAACATGTACATTTCAGGTAGATCTATCTAGATCTAGATCTAGTTCAAGAGACCTAAATATGTGTTCCTCTCTATCTCTTCAGCATAATTGAAGTCAGTTCTCATTTATGGTGGTGGATATCAATCTATCTTCTGCCAGCTGCACTAGGACCAGATCCACAGAATAACTCAACTGTCGAACTGACTTCAAAGATTCGAGTGCAGTGGACACGCACGGATGACTGGGTGTCCACAATGACCAGATTTAGATCTAGATCTAGTCTAGTCTAGACCTAGATATCTAGATCTAGATCTGATGGAATTCCTATATCTAGATCTAGAACTAGAGCTCTAAATCTAGATCTAGAGTTGTATATCTAGAATCTACTCGAGATCCAGATCTAGATCTAGATCTAGTACTTTTAGTAGCTTAATATAAGTAGATGTAGAATCTCGATGGCACATCTTCCATCACAATGATGGAACATCTAGTCTAGATAGAGTCTGGTCCTGAGAGACTAGATGAGGATGTCATTATACGGTGGTCTCTGCCTAAGAACCCTCCGCTCAAGAGCCTGGTCCGCCTAAGTCTAAGAACCCGCCTCTGCTGCGAAACGGAATTTTTCCTCTATAATTTACCCCTGTAAGAACCCAATCTGGGCTCTCCCAAATAAAAAAAAAAATCCATCTAAGAGCCTGGTGTCGGACCAAGATACCCGAGTAGTTCTGGTATAATTCCACATCATACTGCCGACTTGAGAGAAACGCGCAGTGCTTGATGTGCAGTAAAATGGGGACGGTGGTGGAGGGAACAGGTAGACAAAGGAGTGAAACTGATGGCTGATGTATGACTGTATAATCAGGCCACGTTGTTGACTAACCTGTAATCATTTCTTTGTTTGACAACATGTGGGTCGGCACTTGTGATTGGCTTTGTGGATAAGGAGGTGTAAGTTTAGCCTCCTGACTGGTCAACTGTTTATCTACTTCGGTCGGTCTGTAAACACTTCAGTCACTTGTACGATTATCTGGGAAGTAGCGTAGCAATATCATGTTTTCAACAATGATACCATTATGTGAAAGTGCTGGACAGTATTAATGTAGCTATACGCTAAAAAGATGAGGAATTGCTACATCTAATTATAACATATAGGGAAGAAGACTGTAGTTATTCTCCTGGATAACTCTTTAAGTACCGGATGGTAACGATCAACTAATCATAGTAGTGAAGACAATCTGTGGTCAGATGGATTGCGTAACTTTTGAATTCGCCTAAGAACCCGTCCGCGTAAGAGCCTGCTCTTTTTGTCTCCCAACGACCAGTTTCTTAGGCGGAGATGACTGTACTATTAATTCATGGAAATCCTTTTTTTTTTTTATGTCAGACAGACATTGTCTGTAGGCCAGTATGGGGTATGAACCATTCTCAAAAGGCCAACGAAATGATTGTCACACGTTGGGCAATTTTTTAACAGTTTTTAATAGATCTAGTAGAGTCTATATCTTCAAACACACAATCAGTACATCTACATGTATGTTACATCTAATTTGTATTTTGTTCAGAAATATTGTTCAAAATTACCTAAAAACATTGCATCAGTGTTACTAAAGTTATTTAAAGGTTTAATTAAAATGAGATGAGAGCAAAGGGCAATCCTAAGCAATTAATTTTTAATTTCTGAGATATAATGGGGGCCAAAAAAATATCTTTTATGAATTAGATGAATATCATCCCTGCTAACAGAAGTAACCAATATAATCTGTTTAAGTGGCATACAGGATGTGCAGGAAAAGACAGCCGTGTAGTGCAGCCCTCTTTGAATATGGAATCTTTCTTTTGGCTGCGTAAGAAAATGTGCTATATCAATATACTGATTATAATGATAAGGAATAAATAATAAAAAGCTTAAGTCATCGAAAAATCTACACTGTTGTATGAAAATTGTCATGTAGTCACTAGTGCAACTGCCTCATTCATCACTATACCGCTTTAGAAGCATTAGTCAGAATTGTTTAGCAGATATATAATCATCATGGCTTCTTAACATGAAAAACAATACATGTATTCAATCATACATGATGGAGACTTATATAAATACATAAAAGCACATAAAATGGTAGACCTTTAAAGATATAATTGAGCCATGCTGGGGCAGATAACTTACAAATTAGACCATTTGAAGCCAACTGAATAATGCCAAAAATAACTACTTTGATTTGATGGAAGTCATTCTCAATGTTGAATTGTAATGACATTAAAGCTGCCAAACAAAAATCTCATTGTAACTAAATAAAAAACAAGCCTAGACATTCATTAGAATCAAGATAAAGATTCAAGAATCTATCAGTTAAAGCACCAACTAAACAGGGTTCAATGGTTTGTAATTTCCTGACCATAATTTCCCTATTTTTATATGTAACCTGTGACCAAGCGATAGTGAAATATAACTATAATAACTTGACCCACTACTGCATCATTGCATTGTGCCAGTCACCAAAAAACAACATGACTTATCATTTATCATTTCTGGCAAATTAAAAAGTTGATTAGGGAAAAATATGATGCCCATGACAGAGCTGTTCCTTAGATGAAAATAATGATGAAAATGGATACATATTCATGTATATTCCTACAAATATTGAGTTACTTAGCTTGTAGGGTTGTTTTTCTACAGCTTTTTTATGGCTATCAAGCCCAATTCTACAATATCTCATTGTCAGGAAATGGTTTCTTCTTGTATGAAAGCATATCACGTAAAGATTTCTCCATGAATGACATAACAAGTATGCCTAAGAACACAAAAATAATCGACCTTCAAACACTAAGTCCAGACAGCACTTAGGAAAACGACGCTTCATATTGAAAATAGAAGCTCTGGGTCATTTAATAATTTATCTTATGTAGCAAACCAGGATATAATGTCAATTATTTTGCCATTCCAAGAGTTTCAAGAGACCCCCCACGCCCCCCCAAAAAGTGACAATCTGAGGTTAAAATTTTTGGCACATTTAGAACTTTGGGCCTTTGTCAATGTATGTCTGTCCAAATAAGATATAAATGTGTTTAATTCTTTCTGTTCAGTGTTTGTATTAGGACATAAAAAGCAATGAAAAATCAAAACTTTACTGTTTTGATTTCTTCTTTTTGCTTACTGGAAGTGAGGGCAGTGCACTACTGGTTAGCCTTTTCAGAATGGTTCCTATATGTAATGGTAAGCTACCGTTTGGCCAGTTGTACTTTGTCACATAGAATGCCACTGTACTGAACATTATAATTCAAGAGAGTCTTTGCAGGTCATGCAGTAAGCCATGTAAAAATTTGAATTGAAATATTGATTTGAAAATGATTTGAGGACAAAGGTGATAAAAAAGGTGTACCTTTATGTATTTGTGGGATGGAGTCTGTGTGTTTGTGAGGTAGGAAGGGGAACGGTAATTACATGAGAGTAAGAAGAGATATATATGTTATAAAAGTTTGAAATGACATTTGAATGCCTGTTCAGTTATAGTGTTTAAAGAATTTGGTAAACAGTTGAACTGACTCTTATTTTTTACTATTTTGGAATATTATGGGAGCTAATTTTAGAAATGGTAAGCATCCAGAACACACCTCTGATTCCATTCGCCACCTTTCCTTTCAGTCACAGTCAACTATCTCTTAACATGACCATGGATATGGGGCCATAGTTTCATCATTTTTCAAATCTGAAAGAAAGTTTAAAGAATTTTGTGAAAAGGAAAAAGCTTGATTTGTTAGGGTAAGGGTTACTGTGACGACCTGTGTCCGGATAGCAAGCCAGTAAATAGTGCACCAGAAACACTAAACATGACTCATGTCCAGGTAGCAAAGTAACATTAAGAATAACCCATGTCCGAATGGGAACACCCTATAATAATAGAATCTTTAGCAAACTAACCTCATGTTTTTCCTTTTTATCTGTTCCCTGTCTCTTTTCTTAATCCAGAGGATTGACTTAATGTTTATGTTATGTAAAATTTGTAAAATAAGTGTGTAATTTTATCTTCACAGGAAATAGACAAGAAGGAAAACAAAGCTGCAAGTGATAGTTGAAAGAGCCGATCCACCATGGCCACACACAACTGGCCCTTTGTTATTAATTTGGGCAACAGCATTATAGGAGTAGCTGTCCTGGCAATGCCATATTGCTTTCAACAAGTAATTTATTTCAGTCTTTGAATGCATTGTTTTTTCATTGGTTGCATATATTATGTCCTGTTAAACCTCGTCAAAAACTTTGAAAACAGTGAAATCTATAACTCAGTGATGAAAGTTCTGAGCAAGAGAGAGTTTTTATTTGATTGGATTAGTTATCTGCAACAGTAGAAACTCAGTAACTATGCATTTGATGAAATGGCAGTTTGTCCAGTTATGAATTTATGTATAATATGAATTTAATATATATCCAGTTTCCAAAGTTGAAGAAGACCAGTATGCTTCCTTTTTTTTTTTTTTGGAGTGTCTATCTGGGCCTAGTATTGCAATGAGGAAGCAAAGGCTAATAAAAAATGAAGTAAAGGCGAAACAATTTTGTGTTGGCTCGCCCTTGGGGGCGTCTGTTCGTAGCTGGGGGGGGGGGTGGGGGGGGTTTCCCCCCCCCCCCCCCCCATCCCCTCTCATTGCCCTTTCCTTTGTCAACCAACACCAGAGTATAGGCAGTTTCATATAGTTGCCGAGTGAGAGCTGTTTGTGAACATTCTGATCCCCTCCGGCATCCCCTCAATCTTTGGCTTGTTCATTCAACATTTCTTCCCCCCATCACCCTGCCTCCCATTTCATTTGTGTTTAAAATGAATATGATAGCATTCACAGATAATTATTATGTGGCGGCATCATAAGCCAAATCATCGCCTCCTTCTTTTAGAGCTAAAGATGTATCTTACCTCCCTTTTTTTTTTTTTTTGCACTCCTTACTTTGCCTGCTTTCTTCTTGGAGACAGATGTGGCGAGAGGAGAAGACGTCTTGGAGATACAAGTGGAATTGGCACAGACATGACAGGAGTATAGCGACGTCTCCCTCTTTCAATTGCTGAGAGTACAGTCTGCTGTTGAGGCCTCAGACACATTTTAATGCCCATTTATTGCACCCGGATGATATATCGGATAGACTCTTCATGTCATTTAGATATTCTCTCTCCCCCCCCCCCATTTCGCCCCCTTCCCTGGGCTCCAAAACCTTTTTGCAAGCTTATTCCAATCGTCCTGGGAGTTGGAAAATTAAAAGATCAATTTCACCAGTCTCCGTATTCAACCAATGTAGCATCTCAGTGACATATATCTGGTGTACCAGTACAGTTTTTCAATTTGCTTAAAATCTGAAAATATGGAATTTGGATCTGAAAGAAAAATCATTACATTGTCATTATTTTTTAAACGAATGGTTATGAAAAATGAAACAAATCTATTTTGTCACATAAAAGATCAGATATTTGCAATTTGAGAATGGCAAAGATTTTTTGTTTCCTTGTCATAACAGATGACGCTTTGGCTCTCGAGAACCATATTAGGATCACAGTATTCTGGTAGTTCTATCTATAGACATAAATTATAAAGGATTACCGCACCACCTCTAGCAAGATTAGAGTGAGCCATCCATAGTGGAAATGTGGAATGCTCAGCAAAGTAGAGATTGTCACCCTTCAATCTTTTACGTTATTGTTCAGGCAATTATTACAGTGTTAAAAAAAAAAAAAATCCTGACAGCCACCCACAGCCCTCAAGATATTTGATCACATAGATTTTGTTGATTTTCTGCAATGCTTAAGTGATACATACCAGTTTTTAGCGGAGATGTGCACGCTACTCTGGTGATCTGATATTACAGGTAAAAATGAATTAGGAATTCTATGTAATCCGACTCGTCAACTCTATATTGTTTTTGTCTTAAAAATTGTTAGATTACAAATGACATTACGCTGGGCAAGAGATGCTGCCTTTCATGATATAATACTACGGCTATTCCCCTTGTAGAAAATGAGTTTAAAGAGCCTGTCATCGAGTTTACAAGATCATTTGGAGATTTATATTTCATGTAAATACATTGTTGTTAATATTAAAACCGTCGAGTTAAGGGTTCGAGTTAGAGTGAGAATATGAGACTTGTATTTTATGGGGTTTTTTTATTTAATTCCTTTCTTCAGCATATTATCCACACGGTGCATTATGAAGTAATAGCCGGACAATGGGAGTGAAAATACTGCAAATCTGGATATATGAATTAAAAATTAACTACAATACTGCTACTCAGCTAACCAATCCAGAAGACGGACACTCAAAAGAGCATCATTAAAAAAAAAAAAGGAAAACTCAATTCTGCTTTTCACTTCACTTACAACACGCCCTGTCAAGTCGTCTATTTTAAAAGTAACATTATAGATTCAGTTTCTTTCATAGTTGCATGTTTGTTTTTATCTCTGAGCCTATGGGTACGTATTTCTTGTTATCATATTACCTTGATACATGTCTTAGTCAAGGTTTTCACATCATATGCACTGAACTGCTGGCTCTATGACCGGGGGGTATAAGTTTCGTTGTTTCTTACCGTTATTATTGACTGTATTGAAGTGTGTTCATCGATAATGAGATGCCAGATGCGAGTCAGGGGCCAGGAAAGGAGGTAAACAGGAAATAATCTATTGTCGTCACTGGGATGAGAAGAAAAGGGGATGTCTTGACTCTATTCAGATCAACAGATAGATTTGTCCTAACTGCACCTGCTCCCTCACTGGGCTGAGCTTGGTTTGGAGATGAGACACGATGATCTTAGAGGTCTGTGGTGGGAGGGTGGACGACAGGAGATGCAGGGGAAGTAAAACGATGATATAAAACATGTTCAGATCTACACTGTCCCATGAAATCTTGTGGGACACGTTGACGGCTTTTTCTTCTTCTTTTTTTCAATAATGGAGAGGAATTTGTGGAAAAAAAGGGGGTGGGGGCAGGGGAGAAGATTCAGTTTTCAGATGCGATAGGCAAAGTGGCCTTGCAGGCTTTTATGGGTCGGAGTAAGGGTGGGAGCAAAGAAGACAATGCTAAGGGAAGGGGAGATATGAAATAATATTATGAGAGAAGATACAGGGAAAGATCACGCTACATGTTTGACACAGTGAGGATGGAAAGTGTCAAAGAGGAAAAGGTATGCGGCATAAAAAGAAAAGATGGAGATTAGATTCAAAATGTGATTGACAGAATATTCTGGAGGGAGGGAAAGGACATTGGAAGTAAAAAAAAAAAAAAAAGGACAAAATAATAATATGAAGCTGCTGCACTTATCGTTACCAGAAATAGAGAAACAAAATCCTACGAAAGGAACTTAATGTATTGCTGGAAAGACGTGGGACTGAAAGTGTGGAACAGTTAAGATTTCTTTTTCTTTTTAACATATTTCCAGAAGAACAACGTGCACTTAAGGAAGATTTTACAATTTACGGAGGAGGCTGAATTTTAAATTTGACAGTAACATGTTTCACAAAATTCAAAACGACACAGTGATAATGTCAGAAAGAAGTTCAAAGAATATTTCAGGCAGAATTTCATTGTATTTTAAGTAACCTGGTTTAAAAAAAAAATAATCTGAAATGCACATTGAATTGCCACAGAGCTGGCCGTGCATCTAACAATCTGCAGGTTTAGGGGCATCATTATGCCTAGACTGGGAAGGAGCGGTATAAATGAGATTACTGGATTTTAATTTTCCAGTTATAGTTGTTCTGTCTGGGTCAATAATATGCACACCTGCGTCATAAGCTCTCTCTAGAAGTATATAATTTTCGCTTGTATTCTCTATACTCTTTTACTGCTCTTACACATTTTGACAATCCCATGCGTCCTAATTTGATAAACATTTAATTACACCTGAATGTTGTTAACACCGTGTCATTATACCGCCATTATGCCTATGTGCCTTAAAATAAAAACGCTACTTAACACCCGTATTATTATGGTCTTCCCAGTCATAATTCAACACATCTAAAAACAGGTCCTTCGACAGAGGCATTTATCAATATAAATAGGTGACTTTTATCTGCTCTCCGAATGAATTACATGTACTATTGTAGCAATCGCCAGTATCTGCATGCAGCTTCGCTTGGGAAGTATTCTGAGATTTTTTTTTTTTTTTTTGAAAGCCCTTGGAGGGGGGGGGGGTTAATAATCACTATCAATTTTAGCATGGTCAAATTAGACGAGAACAATAAAAAATAATAAAAATAAAGAAATCTCTCGTGGTTGTTATAGCAACGGCCGCCATTTTGGATTTACTACCCGATATTGCCTAGCTTTCCTTTATAATAAAATCTTCATTTTTCAACAGACTTGCCTGTTTGATGTTAATAGCTAACATTGGTTCGACAAGAATGTTGATAAATAGCTTAGTTTATTTTTGACATTTAAAAAAAAAAGTGGTATGAAAAAAAAAAGTCACGGTGTCTTCGAGAATTTGACACCAAAATCTCAAAGTTTAAAATATTATGAAAAATGCCCTCTGACAGATTTTTGTGTTGTTTTGTTTTGTATTCATGCTAAATTTGATGACTACTGGTGCAGAAATAAAAAAAAAATTAGATGGAATAATAAATTATTGTGCTGAAAAACCTGTATTTAGAAGAAAAAAAAACCAACAAAAAACATTTTAAGTATTTTCAACGACAAAAATAATCAAAAAAGCGTTTATATCGGACTTTGACACTCAGAACACGACTGTTTCACATTCTAAATTTCTCCCCATGATTTTTGTCTCATCGTGACTTTTACTGGGCATCTGATTACAATTTTATATCCATTTTTACTCCTTTACCTCCATCACTAACGGACTGCTGAAGAGCAGTTTCAGTGCCCCGGGAGAACTTATATATGAGGGCTATGTCTTCGCTGGTCAGAAATAAAGGTTTAAAAGGCAAGTGATCAAAACACAATTTAGTGTTTTATTATTTTTTACTATGGTCGGGGACCAGCTGAGATAACCACCACGACAGGAGGTTGAAAAGCTTACCAAAACCGTAACCAGAAATAAAAATGACTTGACCTTTGCTGTGGCAACCAGTGCACTACTGTACTCTGAAACAGTAGAAATGCGGCAAAACCAGCTCTCGTTATGTCGTGGGAACTTCCTTTTAAAGATTCTAGTGAAAATTTTGGTCGATGTTCGGTGTGGTCAGCGTCTCCTTTAGTCAGCCAGTGTCCATTTCCGGGACTGGAGTTTCCGATATTGGCGGGAGAGATCACGATCAAGTCATCTGTGCACCATTTGCCTTAGAAAAAAAGTGAGATAGTGTCGATGTATCATTGAATATCTATAGAATCGACACGCATTGAATACCAGCTGACTTAGGATCTGCATGTTAGAGGTGCCAGTCATCCACTGAAGACCCCCCTCTCAAGACCTTAGGGTGGACATATCAACTTGTTTATACCATTTTTGTTTTCACAGGAGGAATAACTTTTAACAGATAACAAAGGCTCAAAGTCCACTTTTTTTTTTCTTTAGCAAAATCCGATTTCAGGATCCTCCCCTCCCCCCTCCCTCTCTTTCAGTGATTCTGCTGTTAGTTGTTTAGAACTTTTAGTCTCTGGATAGGAAGTGGCAACAATACCGGTCATTCAACCTAGTGGATGGGCAGATACGAAGCTGTCCAGAGGTGAATGTCAAGATGGTTCAGAAACTCAAAAGGTCATAACTCAGCGTTTTGAAACCCTTATCGTTATAGATCAACTGCTGTGAAAGAGCATCTAAATGAAAGGATTGTCTTACATTCAGTTTTACTACGATTGAAATGATTCTCCGGAAAAGGGCCAGCTGACATTAGCGGCAATGCAATTACTAGATCTCTATAACCCAGATGGTCGAGTTGGCAATCACGTTCGTCAGATGGTTCTGTGATGGGGGATGAGAGTGGGCGTATTTTAATATGTAAATGTATGCTTGAGTGAAGGAACACAAGGATATGTACGATTTGTGAAGAAACAACGACAAGGGAAGGAGGGAGGGGGGGGGGGGGGAAATGGAAGGAGAGCAGAAAAATAAGATAATCCTGGTTATTAGAGAAATTTTATGAGTCATCAACAAATAACCCTGTGACAAACGGTTATGCCTATATTTACCCTATCCTTGTTCCTTTTTTTTTTGTTGTTTTTTATGACACATAACTTATAAAACGAAGCAGGAGAAAAAGATGGCATTAATAAACAGAAGAGACATGTAAATCGAAGAAAGAAAGGGATACAAAATCGGCTTGTCACAGGGTTGTGAACAGACAATATGGCCAGGAATGAAAAAAAAAAAAAAAACAGCAACAAAAAAGAAATAAGACAATGCTGATAACAATAAGAATGATAATAACAATAACAAGGCTAATAAAAATAATAACGATAGCAGTCATAATAACATAAAGAAGGGAGATAAAAAAAAGATACTAGTAAAAGCAATGAAAGTAAGATTACCTGTTTAATTGAATATATTAAGAGTTCTGCTATACGCTCTCATTAGAAACTATGGGTAAACTTTAATTCAAGTTTCTGCAATGCACTGTGAACAGATAGAATGGACTGAAATATGACTATAGCCCAGGCACCATATTAATGCTGGTCATAGATTCTTATCTGGAGGATGACCCAAGCCAGAGCGGCCATTTCATTACTGCACCGATAACCTGATAACTTGAGCCTAACGTTCATCAACGTGACAGCTTCATTACAACGGACCGGGCAGTTACCATGCAGTGGTCCCCCTCCCTCCCAACTTTCCACTTTTTTAAAAATGAAACAATCCTGCGGATTTGTTTTGTTTTGTTTTGTTTTCAAGCGGAAAAAGAAGTTTTCATTTTCTTGATTTTTGTTTGTAAAATAAAACTTTTTGATCTTGTAAAGAGGCGTAAGTTATTTCCTATATGTTTGTGGCGCAATAGGGATGTTGTTCTGGAAACAAATGGATGTCGAATATAATCGTGTATGTTTAATAAAAGAATAAATGTGAAAGCATAACACGTTCGCCCCATGTGGATCAAAAGGAGCATAGCTACAAAAATAGGTCTCCTCTGGTGCATCGCCATCAAATTTCTTTACTCTAACAAAACTCCTTTTATGTGATAACAAAGGTTTTTACTATTTCCCAATCTATTCAAACGTAACTATTTACAATATTAAAAGATAACTAGTTGCATCTCTCTGTTCTCTAAAAACTTCAATAGTTCAACAGACAGGTCGCAAAACTCATCCGCTATTTTCTCTGGGGGAGGCAGTGGCTCTGTGGTTTGGCATCTGCTCATGGGGAAAACAGGCCGGGATCGACTCCCGGGTTCTGCATCGGAGGATAGAAGGACACGGAGATCGAAAACCCGCAATATTTCTGTGACTCAATGGCCCCCTGGCTTTCTGTGGGTAGGGAAGCCCGACTTCTAGCCTTCTCAGATAAGGGCTATTGTATTTCGGAGGTCCCGTGTATATGTAACCCACGTTAAAGAACCCTTGGCAGTTCGAAATCGATGAAAGAGTAGGCTGAGTGCCACTGTCGGGGCAAAATTTCCAAATTCCAAATTTCTATCCACAGAAATTTCTTCCAAAATCAGACAGCTTCTTAAGGCAGAGGTGGTCTTACAATCTCAGGATTGAAAGGCTTAAGAAAAACAAATGGTTAAGGAAGGATGGGACAGGAGGCAGGGAGGGAGGGGGAGATGAGTGAATCATAGGATAGCGATAGTTTTGATTAACTCTAAAGTATCTATACAAACTGCAGCAATGTCTAAGGTGTTGTGCCTCTTATCTCGTGAATCAGCATTCAAAAAGCACAAATAAGCACAAAGACTCAAGCCAGACGAGATAAACTGGTTTATTGCACTCAGACCATTCCAGCCGTGCTACAAACATTGTGCTATTCAATGATACTAGTCTCAAAAACAAAGATTCAAGTCGGACAAGATAAATTGGTTTATTGCACTCAGACCTAGGCGTCCCTATACCTAGACTCAGACCATTCAAGACAGCCTACAAACATTGTGCTATTCATAATGGTAGAGTTTCAAAAACAAGGATTCAAGTCGGACAAGATAAATTGGTTTATTGCACTCAAACCATTCCAGCCAGTGCTACAAACATTGTACTATTCAATGATAATAGTATCAAAAACAGAGACTCTAGTCGGACAAGATAAATTGGTTTAATGCACTCAGACCATTCCAGGCAGTGATATAGGCAGTGATATAAACCTTGTACTATACACTAGTCTCAAGATATCTATATAATGAGCCACAAACATATATTAGACATCATCATTACAACATCCCAGGGCATGGACGTGGACAGGCAAAGTAATGTGTGGTAAATAATTCTTTTTTTTTTTTTTTCAGAGCGGCTAATGGGCAATGAACATAAATATGTCAAAATAATCAAATTCAGGCCAAGGGAAACAACATTTGGCTGATTAAAGGGGAATGATTAAGTAGGTCTTATAACAAAAGATTCACAGAGCAACACTTATATTAATCATAAAAAAAATGATGTTATTCGTTTTGAGGTGATATAACACTGTGTGCTGTCTGCAGGTGAAGTGTAATATCGACCTCCGTCGGGACCCGGGATTTATAAGTAAGTTCTCTGCCTCCACCTGCAGGCGGTGTAAGCCTGCCACTGGTGGGGGGTCTCCCACGGAGTGCCATCCTCGACATTCCAGGGGAGATATCTCTTCTTTCTCTCTCTCCTTGTTCCTGTCTTCTGTCCCGCTGTCTTTCCTCTCTTCTTCTCTACGTGTAACCTTATCTTGCCGTGCTTGACACAATATAGCCCTAATCGTTCTGATGTGCTGTTAACCCCAACACAAACAAAACAGAACAAACATGTAATGCTTATATTTTCTGTCTCTTCCTGTCTCACTTTGCCCACACCCCCCCTCCCTCCCCTTCCTAAAATCTCTTAATTTCTCTATCCTTCAACCTTGCCCAAACTCCCCTCTCTTCTTACTGCTCTCAATCTCTCTCCCTGGGAGAGGTCAGGGGTCAGCAGTGGAGAGCTATGAGCAATTGAATGTCAAAGGAGGAGGAGGGGACAATGGGCAGATGCCCAGGGACCACTCGATGACCAGCAGGCTTGACCAGCCTGACCGCCGGAACAAAGGAACCCCGTGGACACTCTGCTGGGAATGAGCAAAGCTTGTCCACTGAGGATATTGACAGGTCCACTCCAGACAGCAAACTGGCCATCTTGTGGTCTCCCAAGGGGCTGGACACTAGATGAAATGATAATAAACCGTTCTTTTGCATCTGTTTTGTTGTAGTTTAATTTAGCTGCTCACATTCACAGCTTTGAGAACATCTGCACACAATATGTCGGCGCACAATGATGAAACACTGATTGTTAGTCATACCACTTTTACTACAGGTTAAAACATTAAACTTGACAAGGTGACATAAATTTTTAGGGTAACGAAAAGTTATCTAAGACGTGTGAGTGCTTTATCTGAGTACAAATTATATGAGATAATGAACTATGTTGATAACATGCCAGTATAACTAATACGAGCTACTTTGCCCATCTTATTCCATCTTATCCCATTTTATTTCATCAAAATTATCGCACACCATCTTATCTCTCTTATTCAGCATTGCCTATTGTACACCATCCTATCCCACCTTGTCTTTTCTAGTCTTTTTTTTTTTTTTGTGTCCTACGGTAACTTACCCTGATTAAATCAAGAAAATTATGTATATGACTTTGGAGCTTTTTATTTGATTTTTTTTTTCTTTGTGTGTATGAGATTTATTTTCTTTTGTTTCAGAAAAACACGAGGTATTGCCAGTACTGATGTACAGTGGAGCCGTGAAAGGCCTTGAAACCACCAAAACCGCTGACCCAAGCATGCCAAGCCCACATTTACAAAATGTCAAACAACATTGATCTAACCTTTCATCGATCATGGAACTTATCAATGAGGATAACACAAAGCCATAATATAGATGATAGTAGAGCCATGTGGACGATAGCAAAGTCGTACTAATAATAAGGAACGTAAAACAAGAACAGTCAACCACAGAAGTTAACGCATCACTATCGTAACAATTACACGCATGATTTGTACTGTGAGTCCGTCAGTTGACTTCCCGGAAAGACGCAACTCTGGCACAAACGTATAATTAGGTCGTGGGTTATGCGAGTATTTTCCCAAGGGCGACAATTATGGGGAAGAGCAGTGCATATATTATTAAGCCCCTTGTCGCTATTATTTCTATACTATGTCATTAGCCCTTATCAAATATTAGTCTTTGGAGAAACAGCAGTTGGTTCTGTCTCATCTGCGATTCATGAGAGAGAAAGAGAGAGAGAGAGAGTGTGTGTGTGTGAGTGAGTGAGAGAGAGACAGATAGTCAGACAGAGCTAGAAACAAAGAGAAAGAGAGAATGAAACAGAGAGAGAGAGAGAGAGAAAGAGAGAGCGAGACGGAGAGACTGAGACAGAGAGAAAGAAAGATATTGAGACCGAGAGAAAGAGAGAAAGAGACAGACAGACAGAGACAAGAATAAAGAGAAAGAGAGAGAAACATAGAGAGAAAGAGAGAGACAGAGATATAGAGTGATAGAGCGAGAGAGAAAGAAAGAAAGAAAGAAAGAAATGAAAGACAGAAAGACAGAGAAAGAGAGAGATCGATTTGCGAATTCCTTGCTCCAGGTCTGATTCTTTGACCGAGGAGATAGACAAAATTCTGATACGACCCCAGACAAATTGAGTCATCTTAGTTTCGCCAATAATTATGGAAATAAAAACAGCCTAAAGCCATCATCTTGGATTTAAAGCTTAATGCGGCGTAAAGGATATACGCCATGTACTCACAAGAATTTCTGATCTTTTACCAGTTCATTTGGCGTGATCCGAGATCGTCACAATTTCAACGAATTTCAGGTGATGCTTACATAGCGCTTTAGTTCTGTTTTATTGCTGTATTTAGAATCCAATTTGAATGATAAATGCGATACTCTGGTCTAAAATCACAGTAAAGACAAGTATATTGTCATCGGGTACCGTCTTATCTCGAGTGTTAAGGCGAAAACTACCAAATATTCACTAACTGAATTCAAATTAATGTGTCAAAAATAAAAACAGTTTTAATTTCAATATTGGGGACACATAGAAATCAAACCATCATCATCATCATCAACATCATCATTATTAAATATAATAAGACTGTCTAACCGGCAACAATTAAGGAAAAAAAAACCAAAAAAAACAAACAAACAAACAAACAAACCAATAGCAAATATAAAGAACTTGATACTGATGATGTTAGCAGTAATACTCTGCCAATAACAAGACAGACTGTCTGTGTGTTAATAGTAATCATCATCATCATCATTTTACAAAATATATCTTAAAATTAAGATGACTGTCCACAACTAATTAAATACATCAAAAAAGTGGAAAAATAATATGAAGAATTTTAGATTGAAACTAGTTTCACTAGCCAAATTTTCGAGCCCGCTTGGCTCTTCGTCGGGGCAATATTGAAAACATATAAAATGTAAGTATGGTATCGCTGTAGACGAAAAGAAAAATCAATTAAATGCTTTGTTTACCGCACAGGAGAGGCTTTTCAAATTTGTTTAAAAAGGAAGTAAAAAAGGACATTTTTAGAGCAATTAGATCTTTACAACTGCTGATTTACACGGCTCAAATCAAATGAATTGTGCTAATAATATAAGACAGACTGTCTGTCTGTTAATAGTAATCATCATCATCATCATCATCATCATCATCATCATCTTCATCATTATCGTTTTATAAAACTGTCAAGTAATCAAACCACACCGCGTACCACAGCTGGCAATTCAAATTTGGATATTTTCGTTTCAACGTCCCTCTATAACCTTTTGAATTCCTACCTTCCTATCGCTATTTGGACATTCTAAATTTGTTTCTTTAATTATGCCCCCTCCCTTTCCCAATCTTCCATTTCCCCAGACCCTGCCCCCCCCCCCCCCTCCAACAAAAAATATGTCTCCAGTAGGTCTAACCGATAGAAACCAAGCCATGCACAGTATAATTACAGTACCTCAAACGGCAGTTTTTGGCTCCTAAAAAAAAAAAAAAATGTTCAAGATCTAGTGAAACCCACGCCTTTACAAATTATGTTTGTAGCCGTTTCTCTTTTTTGCATGGCTGGTCTCACAAACTCAATTTTTATTTTCCACTTTACACAAAAACTTATTTGTATAATTGATTAAAACAACAACAACAACAACAACAAAAACAACAACAACAACATGCAAGGCTGTGTCTAGACACATTCATTTTTCCTGATACCATTAGAACATTTCCCTATCTATTAGTATAGCAATTAGTTTCAACATGGTCCCCAGTGAAAACAATCATTAATTTTTTTCCAATAAATACAAAAACTTTTGTTTGAAATATTAAAAAAAAACAAAAAAAACAAACGAATGGTCAGCAGGGAAGAGGAAAGACAACAACAACAACAACAACAACAACAACAACAACAACAACAACAACAACAACAACAACAACAACAACAACA
>JBCAUA010228850.1:0-20652 GCA_038406235.1 Peronia verruculata | reverse complement strand
GCCCTGTGTTCCCTTTTGACTTCTTCTCCCCCCCCCCCCCCCCCATACGGGCCCCCTCCTCTTCTCCGTGTGCTCTCAGCCCCATTGTTATTTACCTATATATTCTTTTTAACGTTTCTTTTTGCGGTTTTTGTGTGGGTTTTTCAGAAGAGGTCACGAGACCGATGTTCTTGTTACATATACGCATATTGCTCGCAATTTACTTACAGTTACAGAATGATCTATGCTATATAGGAAGCCACGGAAAGTTCCGTGCAGTGCGTAAACGACGTAGTAACTTTGCCGCTTCATTCAGAGACTGTTAGGCCCGACCTGTTAAGTTTTTGTAGGCTTTCCAGTCTTTTTATGAATCAGACTATCTCAACCGTGGCCGACCTGTATGTGAGTGCAGTTCGTGTAGAACTTAATGAGCGGACGTAGCAGAAATATTCTGAATTGTGCTGATTTAAGAGGAATTCTGCAGAGGACAATACATTGTACATATGTACGGAAAATACTGGAATATATGTATGTAATTTGTTGTCATTCTCATCATCAATTAACGAAGAACAGGGTAAGACACTAATCATATAATTTACTTATCGTAAGATGCCCACTATCTAGTAACCCTCGCTTGATATTTATCAGTGAGAGGCATGTTCCTCATTACC
Source organism: Peronia verruculata (assembly GCA_038406235.1). Taxonomy (NCBI): domain Eukaryota; kingdom Metazoa; phylum Mollusca; class Gastropoda; order Systellommatophora; family Onchidiidae; genus Peronia; species Peronia verruculata. The sequence continues at coordinate 20,002 of JBCAUA010228850.1, read as the reverse complement.
GAATCGAACTTGCCGCACTTTCATAAAATTAATCAAATTTTCTCTTCAGATTACAGGAGAACATCGTGTGATAAGATCATATTATATGATATGATTATAGGATGTGATAAGATCATATTATATAATAAAATATCCCCATATATAGAATGAGTCACATGCCAGAGCTAGGTTTCATTTGGGTGACACGATAATGGTAAATTTTCCTGTCATTTTCACTATTTAAGTGACATGTCAACTAAATACTATCATTTTTGCCTTAATCCTCATACCTATTCAATGAAATGTCACTGAAATAGTGAAAATAATAATGAAATTACTATTTAGATGACATGTCACATATAGATCTTTGGTCTATTATATTCAGAGACTAGTCGCTCAAATAGACGGTATCATGAGAAAATTGGATTTTTGTAACCATGGGATTATAATGGTCAACGTTAAATGCGCATATTTTGGCGTACAAGAATTGTGGCTACATAGTATTTTCACCCAAGTAAGTTGAGCTTATTTTCCTTTCTGTCGACGTCAGTAATTCAGTACATGAAAAATCTGATGTCAGACTTTTGTTACCCGGTTGTGCGAACGTCAAACATGCAGTAGGTGTTAGCTGTATAATTATGTAGGATATACTTCTAACACGGTTATAGGGCAGGAAAGTCCTATCGGTTAATTAATCAGCAAAGAGAGTGTTTGTTAGACTAAATTACTTACATATAATTCCATTTTCAAAGAATTAGTCAGATTGGATCTCCAGATGCAGATTAACTTGAGCCTGGAAGCAAAATATTATGACACCACATATCACATGTGTCACCCATTTCATGTTTTAATAAGAAAAAAAAAAAGCAACAACAGAAACAAAACAACAACAACAACAAAAAATAGCAACAACAACAACAACAACAAAGCTCAACATCCAGTTGTTTCAGCTTTTGAGTATTCAAATGAGCATATTCTCCAGAACACATAGTATGTAGAGCAGAAACATTCCTTTAGTAAATCAGCGTCTCATCAGATTGGAACTAATCCCACTCAGGCTTAATAATAGGATCATATTATCACCAGGTGAAAATGCACCTGGGAAGGATTGTTTGTTTGTTCGTTTGTTTGGATTGTGTTGGGTTTAAACGACACATCAGCACGATTATGGCTATAATTATTGTGCCAAACACGGTAAGAAACGTTTACACGTCAAGAAGTAGAGCGGGAAGAGAGCGGCACAGAAGACAGGAGCAAGGACAGAGAGAGAAAGAGAGAGAGAGAGAGAGAAGAGATGTCACCCCTGCATTGTCGAGGTTGGCATTCCATACGAGACATCCCACCTATGGCGGGCTTTCACTGCCTGCAGGTGGGAGCAAAGAACCGACTTGTATACTTCAGACCCTAGCGGGGGAAACCTGAGACAGAAACTTATAACATGTGCAATGCATCATACATGTATAATATTTGTATATTTTAATCCATATTCTCTACAATGGAGCTTTTACACCCAGTTATATTGTCCCAGCCGCTCAGTGTCTGTGTGTGTGTGGGGGGGGGGGTGGGGGAGATAATTTGTTCAGCACACAAAATATGATATGTAGAGCAGAAACTCAACATTGAAAAACTTCATCAACCGGAACTAGGCCTTATCCAATTTTCTTAGCATTTATAAAATTGGGTCACTCTTACTTGTAACATCAGAGAACTTGTAACATCAGTAAAACGCTGTCTCAAGGTAACCTTAAAAAAAAAAAAAAAACGAGCTTATAGATTTTATATTTAGGCGTTTCATTCAGCTCTGAGCGTGAACGGGAATGTTTTTAGCACACTGATTGAGTATAAAGTGACAGGAAGTCGTAATCTCTTGTCAGTTGTTTACGTCATCACCACTTTCAACAGTGTGAAGAGATTATAGACTTTGTTTTCTTTGCACGGCGTATTTTGAAATCATTTGAGTTCATACTTTGACAAAATTTAAGAAAAAAAAAAAAAAAACTCATTACAAACCTCCTATGAAAGAGAGAAAGGAAAATATCAATTTTAAAAAATGTTGAATATGATTATGTAAACAGCCCATTGTCACATTCTCATCTTGTCATATATCTGTAAGCTTACCTAGAGCAAACAGGTCCATCTACTTTGTTGTTAGTAAAAAATAAGAGTGCACATCAAACTTAAACTGAAGCCCAGCTTATTTTCTGTTTTCATAAAAGATCATTAGCCTAAGATGCACATGAGAAGAAAAATGGTACATTATTGTAATATATGAACAAGTCAAGTAATAATTATATGTCATATTTATATATCCCATGTTGTATTTATGTATAAAAAGAAAGAGAAAAGAAAATGTAATGAGGATTGTTTTTGTCCAGCCCTATTACTTCTCTGGTTTATAAGTAGATTCTTTGCTCCCACCAGAAGGTGGTGTAATCCCGCCATCGGGGGGGGGGGGGGGGCTCCTACGGAGTGTCATCCTAGCTCGACATTCTAGGGAAGACATTCTCTTCTCTCTCTTCTTGCTCCTGTCTTCTGTCCAGCTTTTTTCCCCTCTCTTCTTTTTGACGTGTAGAAACGCTTAAGAGCCTGTAATTACGGGGATAGGCGCTATATAAATACTCTCTGTTGTTATTATTATCTTACCGTGATGTGTCATTAAACCCCAACACAAACAAAACTTTCCGTTGTCAGACACGTGGGGTGTTGAACAGGCAGTGCAGAGAACAAAAAAAAAAAATAAATAAATAAATAAATAAAAAATCTTGAAATCTGAAAAATTATCACAAAAAGATCATGTTACTTACACCATGCATTTTTCAGAGTTTTTCTCACGCAGTAATACTTTACCCTCTTTACGCTGTTTGTTCAGCACCTTTTGTGTGGCGAAGAGAAGTAACAGGGCTGGTAAAAAGAATAATAATAATAAATATATATATATATATATATATTTTTTTAAAGCTATTTAGTTGGTAGCAGAACGTTGGCCTGTTCAACAAATATCATGCTTCGGCGGTAATGTCCAACAGTGATAGTGATCGCCAGTTCGAACTAATATATTTTCAGAGGATGAATCAAAATAATGAGGTCTCTAGATACAGATGCATCCGAGCAGATAAATTGTCCTGTAAGTAGTACATCAGATTTATATAAGATTATAAATTGTTTAACCCACGTTCCACATAAACCAGCCTCATACCCAGCCCTTTTAGGTTGCCCATTGTTTAGCATAGTGTCTAAGGAAAATACACTGACATACATCTACAAGTATATAGGACAGAGCGCTTCCGTTTTATGGTTACATTTTTATAATGTTCATGTCTAATCCTGCAGCGGGTGCTTCAACATCTGTTGCCACCCGGTACAGTCAGGGCTGGGTCAAGACGTCCTTGTCCTCGTCAGTGAAATTTATGGGGAAGGGGTCGGAAAGGGACAAGGGGGTGGGGGGAGCGGGGTCGATGAGAGGTGGGGGGGGGGGTCGAGAAAAGGATACGTCTGTTGAAAAAAGATGCATTCTCAGACGCATAGAGACGCAGAGTGACAGACAGGAAGACGGACGGACGGACACACACACACACATACACACACACACACATTCACATAGCACTCGTATTTGTGTGGAATCATATACAGACGTGAAGAAGGTGAATGAACGGATTCACACATAAGCCCACACGTACACCCATACGCACACAGAGGCACGCACACATGCACATACACACATTATGGATTTGCACTTGTATATGGTTGATTACATTATGGTAAAGCCGAATGGACGGATTCACACACACACACACACACACACACACACACACACACGTATACGCATGTACATACACATAACATAGATAATCATGCATACAAATTTATGATGTGTTTGGTTGTAATACTTGCATATAAACTGCCATGCGGAGAATTTGAATGAGTGGATGAATAAAACCGAGGTAAAAGTCGACGAATCAGCCCCCTGGGTCGCCGCTGGAAACTCCAAGCTTGTAAAATGTTTCTACTTGACTGCTATTAAATATGCAATTGCTTTACGTCTTGAAATGGGGGGGGGGGGTGCTCTTTAAAACTTGGGTAATGTAGCTATACGAGAAGTCAGAGACTACCTTATCTCTCCATACAGAACAGTTTGAGGTATAGCATGGGCCTCTGGGTAGGTGAAAGCTGAGTTGTTGGGTGGATGGATGGATGGATGGATACATGGATGGATACATGGATGGACAGGCTGACGGACGGACGGATAGATGGATGGATAATTGATGGGTGGATGGAGGGATGGGTGGATGAATGAAAGGATGATGTGCATGGGTGGGTAGATCGATGGACACTGGACAGTGGACAGGCTGACCGACGGACGGGTAGATGGATGGATGGCTGATTGATGGGTAGATGGATGGATGGACAGACGGGTGGGTGGATGGATAGATGTGTGGATGGATGGAAGGAGCGAGCAGAGCATAGGCAACAATTTCAAGTCCTATAGCCAGCCAACCTTCCACCCCAGCCCAGAACTTTTAATTGAAAGGCTCTTTCATTCATTACAGCCCTTGAGATATTCATAATTCCTCAGCCTGTTCAAAAACTGCTCCTTGAGAATTTTCTTCGTTTTTTTTTTTTTTTTCGTTTATTTTCTTTCCTGGAGTCTAGCGGGGTCTGAATAGCGAAAAACAACGGCCGCAAAAGTACGAAGACGGCGAAGGATGAAAGAAAGGTGGGGCTCTTACTTCTAGAGAATACTCAATAAAATTTTGCTCGACTAGACCACTTGAGACTTTGTTTTGTTGTTTTGCCGGCGTGGCAGTTGCATATGTTCAGGGATCTTTGCTGATAAGTATTCTCATCTAGAGAAGAACGTTGGTGTAAAGCCATGCTTTTTGATTTTGAATATTAGACATAACCTGACGCCTAGCGTTCCTTTGAGCAGAGTCGCTCTAAAGCCAAGCCATGTAAGTATTGGCTTCGTTATCGTTATAGGAATGCGTCTATGTATTTGCAGCAGCATGTACGTAAGTGATTATGTAGGCTACTGGTAACTTGGTCTAAGACAAGGGTTGGATCATGTATTCTGTGAGATTCATTCATTCATTCATTCGTTCGTTCGTTCGTTCGTTCGTTCATTCATTCATTTATTCATTCATTCATTCATTATTCATTCATTCATTCATCATTGATTGATTGATTCATGCATTCGTATGTTCATTCGGTTGTTCATTCATTCATTCATTTATTCAAATTGTCATTATGTATTAAATTTTATTTTCTGTTTATTTCCAGTTAATTAATTCGTACTTCGTTCATTCATTCATTCACTCATTCATTTGTTTCTCTATTTATTGTTTATTTTCATCCTCCAATCTCATCCACCCCCCCCCCCTTGCTTTTTTGACAATTCATTATGGGCGACATCAGTTTATAGCAATGCCTATTTTTCTCTTTGCCTTCCCAGCGTGAAATCTGTGATGCGATGGGGAATAGGCTAATTTTGGCTGGTTTCTGTACTCCACGACATGGAGGAATCCAGCTAGCGAAACAAGTTTGTACAATTCCTCTATCGCGCGTGTCTAAGGGAGGGTGAGCCTGAACAAAACCCTGAGGAACAAATGAGGCCCTTGACGACCCCGTAACATTCTCCGTAGATTATGCACTCGATGTAGGCAAAGAACCTCTCCAAACGCCCTCGCTGTTGGACGTGGCCATGTCGAGAGGTAGACCTCCGGTAAAGATGAGGGACCTAATGTTTGGTGGAACAACATTCAGCGTAAAGTCAGTATTTGGTTGCCGTATGCTTTTCAGTTAGAGGGGCTTCTTTCGAGCCGAGAATGTCTATAAGTAGGATGCTTTTCTGAGGGGTGAGAAGGGGCCAGGGGACTGTTGTAGACATATGGTGTTGACAAAGCGATGTTATGTTTGTTGAGAAGACGCGAGAAACATGGTTAGGAGCATTGGATTTCCTCGAGGCCATCTGTGGATCGTGATTCAGAAACTAGGGGATAACATACAAATCAGAAGTTCTGATTGCAATCAAAGCAAAAAGGTTCGCACAACGAGTGCGTAACGTTGATGCGTACCATGCCCATCGAAGATTAGTAGAGCACAAATAGCTTGCCTGCCATTTCGTGCGACCTTTGAAAAATCAAGCATGATCTGATTTTCTTAAGCCACATCCACTGGCATGGCTGGTGGAGGGAAGATGGAGAGATTAGGGATAAGGACAGAGATAGAGAGAGAGAGAAAGAGAGAGAGAGAGAGAGAGAGATCGCTGACATAGTCCTGTGAATAGTTTGAATAGCATACTGGAATCTGTGATCGACAAGGCAAGCAAACTGGTATGTTGAATCTTTTGTCATGGTTGTTAAAGAAAAGTTATCACAATCAACACAGTAGTAGGGACTGTGGAAAATAAAATGTTGAAACCCATTGTTTTTGGTTTCCAATTCACCGTCACTTCTTAGAAAAGCAGCCCCTCTTTATGTATATTGAAAATGAAAACATGTTGTCATCTCTTGTTAGAAGTTTACATCAGATCCACAACCAAATACTGGGCAGACTGGAGTGTGGGCAGAGGTGGCAAACTTGTTTATTTAATGAGGGACTCCACAAATTCCACATGCAAATCTTGTTGGATCGGCAAATCTGTGTCAGTTTCAAATCCTGGAGTAATCAGTGAGCTCGCTGAAATCAAAACATCGATTCTGATCTGGCGTTCATGTGGGTCTAGTTCTGCAAACGCGGACGAGCCGAGATCTGCTTTAGTAAATAACCCAGAAAACAAAAGATTCTATTGTAAGTCCACACTTAAGCCAACTTATAGAACTTCTTAAAATCTAAAGTAGAATTGTAACACACCCTTAACAAAACATCTGTTTTGCGTCCAACTGCTGGGAAGCAGGTCCCAGTTTACCATCGCTGTTCAGAGTGGTGGGGACCCTAATATTGGATCGTATAATGTATATCGGGTGTGGGTGGCCCGTGTGTGTGGAGAAAGTGGACAGATAAACTGAGAAAGTAAATACTGGAGAGGAACAAGGCGGGGAAATTATTGGAACATGATTGTCAATGCGAGAGCTAGATCTACTTGTTACCGCAGTGAGTTACCACACATGGAGGAAAAACACCGAATATTACAATAATTGCTCTCATATTGTGAAGCATCATCATGTAATATACATGACAATCAACTGCAAATTGACCTTAAAAGTATTGTCTACTCCAGATAAGTTTCGGACAGAGGCATACATGTTCTTGGGTCAGAAGAATGTCCTCCTAGTAATGAGGTATTTCGAGATCGGTCACATGACCGAGGCACATCGCTCACATGTGGCTTTGTTTATATGATGTGACAGCTCTGAAAGCTCATCATTGGTCAAGATGTGTCTGCCATGCGCAGAGCAAGTAAACAAATCAGCGTGTGAGCGAAAATTCTCGGTCATGTGATTTTTCTCGAAATACCTCATTGGGCACCATGTCACAGATAGACAGTCAGTCTAGTAAAAGTGATTTGATTGTATTTTTCTCATAGTCTTTTACACACTCCATGTCATACTATGAATAATAATTTTCAATTTGCTGCAATTCTGCAGTTCTTCCTCCTGAACATTTCAGTATTGTTTTGGATTTTTTTTATATGCTGCTGATTGTCATGGATAACCAAACAACATTTTTACTATGTCAGTTTCCCAAAATAGAAAGTCAACAATATAACCTGTAAATTACTGTAATTGGAAGTTGGAAGCACAAAAAATTTAAAAAAAAAAAAAAAAAAGGGTGAATCTTCTCCACTGACGATCAATTGAGATCATTTTATCGATGATCGGAGCCACTGTGGTCACTGACCTCGTGTACGCGTAGACAAAAAGGACGCTCTAAAGGGACAATGGGTTGTCCTGGCGCAAAAGCTCATATACAGTGGTCTCCGCCTAAGACCCCGGTCGTCGGGAGATGAAAAAAGCGGGCTCTCAAGCGGACGGGTTCTTTAAAGTGAATTGAAAAGTTACACAGCCCGTCTGACCACAGATTGTCAACACTAATATGACTAGTTGATTGTTTCCGTTAGTTAAATATTTATCTATGCGAATAAGTACAGTCTTCTTCCCTATGTGCACTACAATTAGATGTAGCAATTCCTGATCTTATAGTTACATCAATACTGCTCAGCGCTTAAACGGCGTGTGAGTTTTCACATAACGGTATCATTGTTGAAAACATGATATTGCTATGCTACCCTGTGGATAATCGCACGAGTGACTCAAGTGTTCAGACCGACTGAAGAGGCAAAACAGCTGACCAGTCAGGAGGCTAAACTTACACCTCCTTATCCACAAAGGCAATCACAAGTGCTGTCCCATGTGTTGTCAAACAAAGAAATGGCTACGGGTTACTCAACAACGTGGCTTGATTACACAGTCATACATCAACCATCACTTCCACTCTTTTGTCTACCTGATTCCCCCCCCATTTAATGCACATGGACAGTATGATGTGGAATAATACTGGTACCACAAGTACTCCGGTATCTTGGTCTGACACCGGGCTCTTAGACGGATTTTTTTTATTTGTGAGTGTCCAGAGTGGGTTCTCAGAGGAGTAAATTATAGAGGAAAAATTCCATTTCGTAGCAGGGGCGGGTTCTTAGATGGACCGGGCTCTTCGGCGGAGACCACTGTATTTGTAATATTATGTCATTATGAGTAAATAAAAGTGAAAAGTGATTAGGGCAGTGGTCAAACACCAATTAAGGTTGACTCAGATCTGAATTTGATAAGTCTGCTCTTGTCCTGCAACTTGTCCAAACCTTATAATAATATTATAGGCCTAGTCTAGATCTAGATCTAGGCCTACATGTACCAATCTCGGTACTTGATTGCTGATGATTAGCTGAGATCTAGAAATAGGCTAGATAGATTCCTAGTGAGTCTAATGCTACAACACTAAATCTAGAACTAGAACTAGATCTAGATCTTACTATTCTTAGTCCAGATCTAGTCTAGGTCTAGATTCTTTTAGAAGCCTTAGCTACCCATGAAATGAATGCCTTGATCTAGATCTAGACACTGAGGTTAGACAGAGATTCTCGATCTAGAGTCTAGATCTCTAGAGTTCTAGATCTAGATCTAGATTTTAGATCTAGACTGTGGACAACTAGATCTAGTCGCCTACCTGCCCGATGGAACAAATTCAATAGTCCATTTATGTCGTCTTTTGCTGGACATCTTAGAGGACTACGATTGAGGAAAATTGTCAAATCTTGTTTCTAAGGTCTAAATTCTGGAGATCTGCGTGATCGATAGATCTAGCCTAGCTGTAGATTGACGACGTGCTCTCAGACCGTCGAGAGTTACAACTTCCGCCCTGTTTGGGAATAGTAGTCGCCCTTACCTCGAATGGGGCGGGGTCTGGTAATTGTGCATAAATTTTACGTTGGAATCGAGTACAAATAATCCGCTGTTAGCCTTTCTATTAGTAGGGAAGTCGAACCTATCTGTGATTCATTTGAGATTGTACGTGAATTGATTTGACGAGCGCTAACAAAACAAAAATGTTAAAGAAATCGACAGATTTAGTGGTCAAGTAACATGTCTGTCTGAAAAATATAAATCATATGATATATCATAGTAGGTAGCATGCACTTTTCAGCCATGGACAAAGTGAGACAAATATTCCATGAAGCTGTTTATCTTATCCAAAAAACGTTTATTAATGTAGTGCGAAATAAGTTATAACGTAGTGCAGTTGTAGTGTAAATAGTTTAGTGTATCATAACCATAGATACTGATCATAACCGAATTAAAATTTCTATTGCTTCCTCAGATTTAATAAGAAATTACTTATAGCCCCTTTTTAAAGCTAAATAAAATGTTAAGATTGTCCAACGTTCCTTTAATGTCAAAGCATAGCCTACATTTTTTTTTTTTTTAGTCTTTAGGATCTATTAGACTGGTAAACTATGTCATCACGGTAGATTCACAACACTTTCTGTGACTGCAGCTATATCAGCTAACCTACTGTTTGTTTCTTTTGCTTCTTTTTCTTTCTTTCTTTTTTTTTTTATTATTAGTTCTATTATACAATCTTTTCTTTTCTTTTTTTTAATTCATATTATCAAAAAATAATTCTTGATTTGTCTTTAATTTTGTTTTCTTAATATTTTTATTGACTTTTTCCTTAGGTAGTTATTTCCATAAAAAAAGTCCCCTTTTTGATAATTTAAAATCTGCCAGGCCTGGAATATAGAGCGAGAAAACATAGTCTACCTGTAGCACATTTTTTTAAATTATTTATTTATTTATTATTTTTTTTTTTTTGTTATTATCTTTTTTTTTTTTTTTTAAGAATGAAATTTTCTTTAACTAGACGAAGACAAATGGCAATAACAAGCCTAAGCACCAGAACTAGCATATGATAGCTAAAATAACTAAATTTGTGCTTGGATTTTTGTGCTTTGTAAATCTGCTACAAAATCCATGATAGGCTTATGGACTTTAAAACTGCGGAATGGATCCATTTGAAATTTGGCACACAACATCGTCGCATATGAGTCTGTGTTTTATTTACATAAAACCAAAAAAATCTTTGACGTTATTCTGAAAATGTGATCATAACTGAATAACACACTGGCGAGGGTGCTAGATCCGAATGATACGTTCGATAGTATGACGCATGCAAAACATGTTTTCTTTGAGTAACATTCATTTTGATTTAATAGGTATCAACATCGAAGTGTGCATTCTTGCTTTACATTTTAAGTCGCTGATCATATATATCTAAACAATCTCCCACAGAGGCTGAGGGTTCTCTTCTATTGATTTTATGTACGTAAACATATATACTCGTAAAAAAAAAAAATGTTTTAAGGGCAGCGGAGACAAAAAAAAGGGGGGGGGGGAGGAGGATGAATGGAGCCCCACTGTCTTCATTCGTCTTAGGCGATTTTGGTAAATCTTATTGGTTGAAGGTAAATGCCGCATTTGCGCTTGGGTTGTTGGCAAGGAACAAAATGGCGCTCACTTTGACTGAAGACTTGATACGCAACCGGGTGAAATTGACCCACGAGAACCTCGGTAAGCAATGAACTGAAGTAAAATATGAGTGTATGCCAACAGTACTGAGTACGGAAGCAGTTCTATGTCAGTTGCTTATGATATGCAGACTGTCTGAACAAGCGTAGAGCTTGTATTGTGATTCATCCGCAGTGCTATCGTTCCTGTCTCTCTGTATGTAGCCTAAGCTCAGAGTTCTATTCTGAGAGCATGTTGGAACACGATGTAGTATAACTTTCCTCTTAGTCCTGGGAAGCCATACCTTCCCCAGAATCGCGATTTGTGAAGGCTTTGTAAATATGAAGCATCACTATAAAGTTTATTCATGCAGAGTGTGTAATCAAACACTTGACTTTATCACTTAGGCCTAGCATAAATGTCTCAACCGCAATTATGTGATGGAAAATCGTTTTATGAGAAAATATTAAGTCCTTCACCAGAGTGTCAGATGAATGTTATCATGATGCTTTATGCATTACCCGAGACTTGCTTTACAACCTGGAGTGCAGTTTTGTAACCTACTTGTTTTTTTTTGCCTTAAGTAAGCCTTTCAATCCTAAGAAAGTAGGATTGTCCTTTCAATCCTAAGAAAGTAGGCTTGTTTCACCTTTAAGAAACTGCTTGTTTACACTCAGTTGAAAATTTTTTTTGTGGATAGAAATTTTGAATTTGGAAATTTTGTCGGGACAGTAGCACTCTGCCTACTCTTCATCGATTTTAAACTGCCAGGGGTTCTCTAATGTGTGTAATGTACACATAGGACCTGGGAAATATATTCACCCTTATCCAAGAAGGCTAGACATCAGCTTCCCAATCCAGAGGAAGCCAGGGACCATTGAGTCACTGAAAAATGCAGGTTTTCGATCTTTATGTCCAAAGTCGATCGTGGCCACATCATCACAAGTTGTTTCACCCTGAAGCAGTTGCCAAGCCACAGAGCCATTTTGTAACAGGAGGGTATAGATCTACATAACATTATATCTTTACCTGACTGAAAGGAAGTGACTTGAAATACATCATACATCCACTGGACCAGCGGGCTACTCTAAACTAAAGACATCTTCAAGATAGTTTAGAACATAGCTGAGTACATGTTTTTAAGAAATGTTCAAGTTAGTTTGGAATATAATTATGCTGGTTGATACAATATTGATAGCCTAGTCATCTTAATGAATTTGACTTTGTTTACAAGAGGCACAGGCCAGTAGCTAAGGCCAGCATTTGATGTCTGTTGCTAAAACAATGTTGTATAGTTATCAGATGGAGGATGCTTATCACAATTACACAAAGCATTCTCTCAAGATCTGCAGTTAAATAGACAAAGCAATGAAACACCATGGTTCTCAGAGTATAATCTTTACGCTGACTAACTCATGTGAACCTGTCTCCCTGTCATTTTTTATCCAAGAGACAGTTGCATTGTTACAGATTTCAAACTGATATAGATGGCTGCTTCTTTATATGTAAACAGGACTCTGAATTTAGTAATACAAATGGGCAGTGATATTTTTCATACAGATGTGTCTCTCTACCCTTACTCCGTACTCCCAGTCTCTGTCATTCTTCTGCCCCACCTTATTCTCACCCTCTTCTTGTTTTCCCCTCTATCCCTATATATTTGTTTGTGCTGTTGCTTTCACTTAAATTGAAAGGATTATTTATCTAGAGCCTAATGACTTTTATGTTCAAACTTTTGTACATGTGATAACTTCACTGCTGTTCTGATGGCAACATCTTTCCAGAGGACATAAAATCCCTGTCCTTGCCTGGAACTTACCATGAAAAGATTGTCTCAATTGGAACATCCCTGCGGAAGTTCTCACGTCTGAAAGCATTGGACTTTTCAAGAAATGCTCTGGAATCATTGCAGGTATGTCATGTACAGTGAAATAATTTCTTTATGAAAGACATTTATTTCCCATTAGGAAACCAGTGGTCACATAATAACTTGGCCCAGTTTATTCAGTTGGGAATGTTCCTCAGATAATGTTTTTATCTTGAGACTTTTCTTCCTCTTCTAAATTAAAAAGAACATATATTCTATTGCCAAGAATTTACCATTTTATTTATTGGATGTGTTCCATAAAATATGAATTTCAACAATATTCTGATTTTCTTTTAGAAGAACGTTAATAATGACTTTTAAACTGCAGTGGTTTCCACCTACGAACGCGGTACCTAAGAGTCTGATCCGCATAAGAATTGCTGTGAAGCAGAATCTTTCTCTATAGTTCACCTCTGTAGGAACTCACTCCTAGAAGAAAAAAATCTGCCTACTAAGACCCAATATTGGGCCAAAGCATGTGCGTACTCAAATTGTCTGCTTGAGAGAAACACGTAGGTTTGAACTAAATGGAGAGCAAGTAAAATACTGAGCATCTGAGTGAGTTACTCATACATTTATGGTAACAAAGCCGTGTCATATTTTCATTCCACAATGATACAGCCTTGTGGAAAATCACTTGACATATTTTTGTTGAAATTATAACTTAGAAAGGTCAGGAACTGTGAGATCTACTTAACCAGACACACACATATCCATAGGCCGAGTTAAGCTGTTTTTGATTTACATACTAACTGTAGCAATCAACCATCATGGCAGTCAAGACAGAAGTTGGTCAGATGTATTGCATAACTTTTTAGCCTGCCTAAGAGTCCACTTTTTTAATTTTGTCTCCCAATGACTGGGCTCTTATGAGGAGGTCACTGTAATAAAAGTGATTATAATTTGTGGTTCTGAACAAGATTGTGTGAATGTACTTCGTATTTCATTCCCTTTATAATACAGCATTCATGCAAGCTCATGCTTTGATCATCATTGTATATTTCTCAGGGCCTAGAGCACTTACAACTTCTGGAAAAGCTGAATCTGTATCCTTTTCTCTCATTCTTTGCATCTTAGATTCCTTTAATTTTAGTAGGATTTTGTCATTGTAATTTTCACAAATTGCTGAAATGCTATAATGTGTTCAAGAGAAAGATATCTCATTTGGATGGATAATAAATTTTGATAAGACTGTTATGCATTATTAGAAACAAAGATGAGTAATTACCATCAATATCTGTCCAATCTGATCATTTACATGCCAGGAAACAAATTCAGTGGAAATGCAAGTGGAGTTATATATTACAGTATTACACGTGGTGCAGGCAAGCAAATAAAAAAAAAAAGAGCAATTTGATTTGTTGAGACATATTTAGATATGCAGTTCAAAAAGATCATTTGTGACTTATTCTGATTTGTTCAGACACCATTCTTGAAAGAGTTATGAGTTGAGAAGTTGGGATGATAAAGTTTGTAGCCTTAACCACTGCTATAGATATTACAATAATGTGAGCAGCCTTGAGGAGCTGAAACGCCTACAGCACAATCCAAATCTGAAGGAGATTGACTTGCGTCTGAATCCTGTCACTCGAAATGAACCAGACTACAGACTCTTTCTCATTCATATGCTGCCTAATTTACAAAAACTGGGTATGTTATTTTGTGACCTAGAGAATGAGGTGAAGTTTCTCTAATGTGTGGTTGACTCGGTTATTTCATTCTAAAAATGGCATTTAGCTTTGGAAATCCCTGTTCATCTATTCAGGTATTTTAAGCAAAATCACATGACTTAGGGAACATCGCTCACATGTGGCTTTGTTTACTTGCTCTGAACATGGCAGACAAATCTGGACGAATGATGAGCTCTCAGACCTGTCACATCATATTCAAACAAAGCCGTATGTGAGCGATGTTCCCCAGGTCATGTGATTTTGCTTAAAATACCCAATTAGATCTTTATGAGACAGTGAATACAATTCATAGTTGAATACTTGCTTTTTAAGTAGCACATGATGCTATATCATTCTGTTCCAGGAAAAATATTTAAAAGTTTATGAGAAATTTTAAAATGGAAATGGGATTTGCATATTCCACTGTAAGATTTGCACACTAGGGCCTCATCACTGCTTGGAATGAAAATTGCAATAGTATTTTCTGGCCTATGTAAATTGCAGATATGATTTTTGTCTGTATTGTGTCCTTATGTTTTTATGAGATTTCTGAGTTTTAATATGAGCAATAAAAAAAATAATAATAAGTAACAGAAAAAAAACATCACCACAGCCATTTGAGTCGTGTCATGGTGATATATTTTGTGGGAATTAAGTTGATTTAAGCCAGTCTTGTTTTCTCACAAAGAAAAAAAAAGCATTTTGTGTTTGTGGTTAGAAGAAATATACCATCTTTCTTCATTGACAGATGATAGAGGTGTTAGAGATAGAGAGAGACATGCCGCCCTGACACATTTCAGCACCAGTCAAGCCTCAGAAATGGTCCCTGCACCACCAAAACAACAAACCCCTCCCAAAGGGACACTGCCTAGATCAGATATGGTATCAAAGTTGATGAAAGGACCTTCAGGTTTGATATTTTGATGGTCTTTATAATTTTGGAAAATCATTACCACTTACTTTTATTATAAGACTAATAGGGAATTTCAGTGACTTCTGTGACAGTTTTCTGGTGAAATTTTAATGTCTTTAAAGAGTTGTGTCCATTGACCTTGGAATACTTTAAAACGTAGCAGAGAATGAATGCTCCACATTGCTGATTTGTCATCACTTAGAATCGTTTGCTTAGTAGTTCAGGACTAATGATTTTTTTAAAATTTAAACACGTAATTTCTCAGTTTTCTTGGATCCTCTATTTTTATAAGGGTGACTGATTATATTAAATGATTCGTATGACCACAACCCGTGTGATGTATTTTTGCACTAATAAAAGCTAATTATTTCCTGTTTCAGTTTTAGTTGATGACGATGTAGCTGTCATTGATATAGTGAATCGTCAAGGAAATGATTTAAGCAAGCCTCGTCCTCTCACTGGGTCAGCTGCAAGAGAAGATAAGGCAGAAGACTATTCTCTTGATGGTAAGATGGATGTGAATTCTTGATGTGGCAATATAATACCATATATGTGGAACGGCAGTGAAGCAGCCAGGTTCTTATAACTTATTACATTTTATAGTTTTATAGATATAAAGTTGTTATGGAACATTAAACAAAATTTATTTCCCTTGTTCAAAATTTACATGAGACCATGCCATCAGGAGATATTTGCTCTTTCAGAAAGAGTAATATTTCTATTTTTTCAGCACAGGAAAAAAATGGATCACTCCATTCCAAGAAATAATGGTATTTGGGGGATCACACAACATATGCATACTGAGTTTTCTGAGAAATATTTACCTTTCCTAATCTCACTTCTTGCTTTTAAACTTATAGTGGCATCTTTTTTTTGTATTGTTCTCTACATATGGTGGTTCACTGGCAGCCACACTTTTTCATCCTAGCTATTCTCCAGTGGCTGCACTTTTTAAAGGAGTTTTTTTTTTTAAAATCATTGTGATTTAACTATTAAATATAGAGCCATGATATTTTAAAAACAGAATTGATGAGATATTGAAGTGCATGACGAAGTAAAAAAAAAAAAAAAAACGCAATCGCTGAAAATTTAAAGAAAAATTAATTATCAAAGTTGTTTTAGTTTTTAAAAAATGTACATCCAAAGCAAAGCATTTATGTCTATCCTGTACCCTGTATGGGTATGCTGTTAAGCACAGGGTATATGCAACAACTTGTCTGAAAATGCAGTACAGAAGTTGTATTAGTGTTGTAAGCCAACCAGTTTTTAGCTGATATTTTACCTCATGGATCCTTCTATTGTTTATTTGTCATGTATATGAATCAGACATAAAACAATATTTTTTTAGAACTGAATCAGGATTTTTTATCATTTTAATTATATACACATGTATACATACTATATTATATTATATACATACACGTACATATTATGTCAACACTTACTAGATTTCTTTGCAGTCATGAATTCAGAGAGATTTTCAATATAAAATGTATATATGCAAATCCACTGTGTCTAGATCATGATTGCAATCTCTGTTTTTTTTTTTTTTTTTACTAAAGTAGCAGAATATAATCTCTCCACCTCCACATAGGCAAAAAGTTAAACAAAGGGTGGACAATTCAAATAGGTGTGATTTTCCATTTCAGTGTGTGGGATGATGAAATAAAATTGACCTGCTCTTTATTATCTCTATCTTTATTGATCTTATAAGATCAAATTTGATGAATCTTCAGATTTATTACTGTTGAATCCTTACATTTATGTTCTGAAGTAATTTTTGGCTTGAATGGGTCCTTCATATTTTCTTGTAGCCAATCACTTTGTCATCATCTATTTTCAGGTTTAAAAATGCTTGATCAACCTAACCCAGTCAGGCACAGGGATAAACCCATGGAGAGAGTTAGAGTAGGTTGACCGTTCTTCATTTTTCATCTCCTTCTTCACTCAGTGCCCTTCTTCTCCCCTTTTTCCTGCCTTCGTTTTGTTTTGTTTCGGCTCTTTTTTTTTTATTTTTTTTATTACATGCACTATTTCTTTGTTCTGCTTTATCAATACTTTTTTTAACTTCTCAACGAAGTAACTTGCAATGATGTCGAACCTAATTTGGTACCACATCCTCCCTTTCCCCAGACGCCAAGTCCAAAGAGGAAAAATCTTCCATCACCAGAACCAGATAACCCTCGCTTAGCCCACTACAAAGAAAAGTACCCCAACATAATGTCTGTACCTAATGATAATGTGCAGAAAATTGGAGACACCTGTAGGTTGGTACATGTTTCTCAAGGGTCAGCCCAGATTGACACTTTTATTCCAGCAAAGATTGCAGAATGAAAGTTATTGGGAGGAATTTTTTTTTTTTTTTTGTCTTCAAATGGCAAAAGAGATGATGACTTCATTGCAAAATATTATAGCTTTTAAAAAGTTACTGAAAAAAAAAATAGATCAGTGAGCTAAAACAATAGATGATAAAATAAGTGACTAACTGCCTCATAAACAAATTATGTCAGACTATAAATCATTACATGTTCCTTGTTGTCTCCTTGCTATGCTCTGATTTTACAGGTTTTTTTGTTTTTTTTCCTACAGAACTGATCCTAACCTCTTGTTTTCTGACGAAGTTGAAGCAAATAGTAAATACAGAGGCCAGGGCTATTTTACACCTCATCCACAAGGTACCATATTAAAGTGGTTTATTTATGAAGTGTTATGTAACTTCTTATTGATTTTGGTAGTCTCAAAAGTGGCTTTATTGAGGAGTGCAAACTGCGGTTTTCATTAAAGATCAAGTATTTTTCATCTGTATAAACTATAAAAAGCAGATGTTATCTCTTCTGTTAAAGCAAACAAGTAAAGTTACTCATCTGAACATGCACATTATTTTATTAATATTTTACCGCACTCCATATGATACATGACTGAACCTCACATTTCTGTTGAGTGCCTGCTTTGAAGTGTCGCTTTGTTTATTTATTTATTTATTTTTTAATCTCAATTTAGTTTGTTTGAAAAAATAAAGCAAATGCATATTTTCACATTCATAGGAGTGAATGATAGGATATCTGGTCCTTTGGACAGGTCACTTGGTATCATTTAGCCTCTTTTATGAATTTTCTGTGCCACTAACATCAGCATAACAAATTATAAATATTTGTTGCTGAAATGTCACACAGATTGTTGAAAGTGACAAAGAACTTGGAAAAATCTGTGCATCTTTGACATTTGATTTATCCAGGGAGTGGTAACTAGCTACTGTTAACATAGCTTTCATAACAAATCCAGGCCAGACTTAGAAATGATCACCTATTAATGACACATTGTAGTTGCTTTTGCCTTAGGTCTCTTTTTCATTTGTTTAAATTAATGATAGTGATTTTTTAATTCTTTACAGCCGACGCTGAACTAGCCTACAGCAAATCTGACAGAAATGATTATCCCGAACCCCTCAATGCATCTGACCCATTCCCAAAGACTGACAGAGATGAATATGCTCCTGCCAAATCAAGATCAGCAAGACCAAGACAGCCCCAGTTTGAGACAGGTCCAAAAGTTACACAGGATGACAGTGCAACATATGAGAAACCTCAACGCCACAGAACACTCAGTGTGTCAGGCAGAGAGGTGGTAGCATTCATAATTTGTCTCTTGTCTGATTCATAGGGGAAAAAAAAAAAAATAGCAAAACTGAAATGAAGGAGTATTATATCTTTGATTGTGTACATAAGAGTATTTTCAAAAACTGTTAAGTTGCTTACAGATCGTAATTTATTTGACAACTGCATGCCCCCTATACAGCTGCTCATTGCATATTGAGCTAAATTATTTTCAGCTCTGGATATGAGGGACCATGCCTCAGTATTTATATCACGGGGTGAGCATTCTCTGCTATTTTTAACTTGATTTGTTGAACTAATATAGAATTGATCTTTCAGGATATGTTTATCTTGGTCACTGAGATATAGTTGGTAGAAAATTGTGAACTGGTTAGCAAAGATTTCCCTTAGGAGTAGTTGTTGAATTTTTAGGCATACAGCCATAGAAAAGTTGCATGATGACAAAAAGATGGTTTCGCTCCCATACATGGATTATACAGGTGTTACTTTGTACTTGGCCTCAGCCACTCCATTCAGTGTTTCAAGATTCTGCTGTGACACTGTAAAGATCAACTGTTTTACACAAAATTCTATTGACATTTAAATCTCAGAGACCTGCATTAAGATTTTTAAACATTTTTTTTTTTTTTTCTTCAAGGTGATGCCATCATTCCAGAATGATGAGGCTAAGGAGAAAACCTTCATTTATTCTCTACTCAACCTCGTAGACAGATACTGGAATGGTTCTAAATCTCTTCATAAGCATCCCAAATTTATAGGTAAGAATATCTCCTTTAGTCATTTACTAACCAAAAATTCAGTTTTTAAATGGGTGTTCTGGTGAAGTTTTGAATTCTTTAAATTTTGAAATATGATATGAAATGTCCTTGATATGGATTAATAATGTACAGTCGAGTCCACCCAAACCGAACTCTGATAATGCGAATTTCTGATAATTCGAATAAAAACGAAACAATAGATTT
>JBCAUA010228741.1:0-20652 GCA_038406235.1 Peronia verruculata | reverse complement strand
TAGTGAACCTTCGGAATAGTGAACCCTTCTCCTCACGGTAAGATCGGTAACAGGTGGCACGCACCTTCACTTTATCATGTTCACTTGAATACAAAATCTTTATATTATCAATAAACGATGATGAAAATTTGTTTTTCCCTCTGTCCAGGACAAGTTTTTGAAAGTTTTTTGATAGTTTGGTAGACAATGAGGGCCGATGGAATCGATAACGCCTTCCAGCGAGTCCCCTGTGAAGTTCATATCAGCCGCCATTGTCTCAGTCTCGCCTGAAAGCTTGTGGCACTTAGCAACGTTATGCTAATGAGGCGGCTCGCCGGTGAGGTCTATGATGGTAAATAGCAATGTAACAAATCATGCTTAAATATATGTTGGGTACACAGTGTGTTGTGAATGATGTTTAGCAGTTCATGATTGTTGGCCTGTGCATCATCAAAAGTGTCTGAGATATGTCATGGTTTTATGTAGCGATAGATCCAGTTGTTGTCAGATAAATCTAGAAGGATGTGGCAAAGACTGGTCATTCTGAGAGTGTTTGAGAGAGAGAGAGAATTCCAGATGGGCTAGCATCTATATATAAGGGTTCAAGAAGAGAGTGAGGGCCATGCAGTAAGAAAATAGAGTGCAGGGAGAACTCAGTGCATCAGAGTTAGACAGCTGTCCTGAAGTTTGTATAGATATCAAGCACCTGTAATAAATTCTGTGTCATTTCCATGTTGAGAATTCCTGTTATTTCTTCACCACTGTATACGTTTCATCTGTTTCCACCGCCTGATCACCACTTACAATGTCATGACTAACATCCATCAACGCCCAGAAAGTTTGTGACAAGCACAAAGTTAGTTTCAGGACAAGGAACATTTTGTTTTTGCAAGAAGTTCTACAGAACAGTGGTCTCTGTGTAGTATTAATTTTGGAGATACACACGTACAGTGGACTACACCTGAGTCGAACCCTTGTGAGTCCACTTTCAGATGAGTCGATCTTTTTTCTTGGAACGAGTACCGGTGCTTCTTTACTTTACTAAAAATCATACTGATGAATCGACGTCGTATTCACTAATGAGTCGATCTTTTTCTCCTGTCTCCACCCTTATAAGATCAAAGGAAAAAGCAATGCTTGAGTCGATGTAACTAATCTCAGCTTACATGGCACTTCATCTCAATGCATTTATGCTCCTCCCATCACGCGACAGCACGACTGTAGGTTAACTTGAACTGTCAAACTGATTCACAAAACAAGACTAAACCCTCTCTCACACTATGTGATCAAGGGACGACCGGCCATCCTCTCCTCCTCCTTTCCACGATCTTCCCGGTCTAGCTGTGGATGTTTCGTTTTCACACCGCCCGCCCCATCCCGGCTGCGAAAGTGCCATGCAAATTCGCGTAAGACAAGGTAGGGAACGTAGTGTCGGAAAGCGTCTTTGATGTGGGGAATTCTCCGGCCGCACTGCGGTTCACATGCGGACGTTACCCCAACAAAACCCCCGGGAATCAGCTGTTGTTCTTCCCATCGCAGGAAACTTGCTCGCCGGACAAGCTGATGACAAGGAGTTGGTAAAACAACATTTCTTCTCCTCCCCCCCCCCCCCAACCTCTTATTTTTACTCGCGATTGGGCCGATTAGACCTAGACACTTCTTCACCAAGCTGTTGCGGTAAAAATGAGAACCATGGGGTAGATCTACTGCATCCTCCTCGCCCAGCCCGCAGATAAATTCATCGCATGAAATGTTTATAATGTTGAAAAAGGCCTAGTTTAGAGGTAATTACAATGTTGCATAGCAAGAAGGGGTGGAAGGAGTGTTGGAGAGCGACGAAGCTGCATGCGGCGGTGATCGTATTGGGTTGAACATGAATGTCCAGGAGGCAGGATTGGGAGCGGTGGACATTGTCAGTTTACATGACAGTGAAACTTAAACGGCTGATGACAAAGGGGGTCGATAATAATACACATGAGTTACATTATATCCAATCAAAAGCTAGGTCGATCTCACTGAAAATGTATCGAAGAGATCCAATTTGATGGTCGATGAAAGAATCCATAAGGGGAACTAACCGTTATAATGCCCAACGATATGTCATTCCAAGAAGTAGGAGTGCATACATGTACTTTTAGTTTTGTTGTCTTTAGCGACATACGGGTGAGTCGAACTACGGATGAGTCAACCCTATTTGTCATCCCCCACCAGCATCGACTCATCCGCATTCTACTCTACATAGATCTAGATCTATATCCTACTTATGGCTCTAACATCCTTCGTCTCTCATTATTATGTGTCTCCCATCGCACTAGAACCAGATTTAGATCTAAGCTGTATAAAATGTTTATTTGTTCATTTATTAGTGACATTGGCAAGCTTGCATTTTATGCATCTGGGCCATTTTTTTTTTTTTCATTTGTAATAATAATTTCATCCTAGGCGAAGATTTAGATCTAGATCTAAATTCAGATTCAGACAAAACTAGATTAAGACCGAGATGTAGGTGTAGTGAGATCTTGTTTCTTTGCTTGTGTTGGGGTTTAATGGCACATCAGCACGATAATGGCTATATAGTGCCTAACACGCTGACTTGATTGAGTGATGGACTTTTTTTTCTTTTTTTTTAAATCAGCAGATCAAGATCTAGATCTACTTTATAAGCTGCGATCAGCCGTAAAATGTAAAATGGACGTAATGAATTTGTGTAATCGTTAGTTTTATACAGCAGGCATTTTCATAATAATCATGTCTGAGTTCAGTTAATATGCTTTCCTTTTCACAATTGTGAAGTAAGCTTGTTAAGTTAGCTTTATGATACTGGAGGTGGAGAAAGATGAGAACAATATAATTAAGATACAGCAAAATTCTTCTCACACAAGTACAACTTAACTAACACAAGACTAGGCCCACGTTTTTTGTTTTGTTTTGTTTTAAATAAATGTTTTATAAAAACACTGAAAAAAACAACAAAGACCTGTTGTGCATATTTCTTTGTAACCACAGGAAGATAACTGCTGGCCCGTTTGATTTACCAAGCATGATCTAAATCCACATGAAGGATATATTGTACAACATGAACATCAATACATCCTTTATGAAAATGGATTGGGGAGTTTTGCTAGGTTATGGATGAATGCAAAACAAGGTGGTCTGTGTGTAAGGTGTGACAAACTTGTGCTGCAGGTACAGTCCCTCTGCCAATGTCAAGTGTCAAGTGTAAAAAGGGGATGGAGGGATGAAATTTGACTAAGCTTGAGGGTGGGATTTGACTGAGCACATGATCAGTCAGAGGTCCAATGGGGCCTACACTGTGTTTTTTAGAAGACTGGCTGGATTCAACAGTCATTATCCAAAAAGAAACTAAGTACTAGGCCCTGGACATCCAGACTGACAGGTCAGTGGCTCATTGCAGAGAGATTTGCACATGCATGGCCACTTCGCAGATATGAGTTAATGAATTAAAAAAGCAAACCTGACAATCCACCAGTTGTATGATCAGTTTCATTACCATCATCAGAAATCTCGCTGGATGCCTCTTCATCTGATGGCTAGTGACAAAATTTATGGATATAAAAATCAATTTCAGAGAGAAAAAGAGAAGTCATGGATTTCAAATACACGTAAAGGATATATATATATATATATATTTGGATTTTTTCTCTGTTTCATCTTTCATCAGATTGGCATGGAGCTTATTTTTTATGACATTCACCTCTTCTTCATTTTTGTATCAAACAAGCGCATAGATTATCTAAAATTGTGGACAGTTAGCACATCAATATTCACAAATAATTTTCATAAATAGATTGATTAGCATAACTAAAGCAGGCAGGATGACTGCACATCATACACTTTCAACTTCATCCCACTGCTGACTCT
This sequence comes from Peronia verruculata, assembly GCA_038406235.1. NCBI lineage: Eukaryota > Metazoa > Mollusca > Gastropoda > Systellommatophora > Onchidiidae > Peronia > Peronia verruculata. The sequence goes on along the minus strand of JBCAUA010228741.1, from coordinate 16,791 downwards.
TGAGTGACCTTATAAAAAAAAATTAGCACCATAAGAGACAAAAAATGTTTCATATCTATCCAAGAGTCTATCATACTATATGCAGATGTTCAGTCAAATTTGTAATTTTTGACAACTAGCTGCCAAAGCCAGAATGATTTTGGGGGAAGCATAGGCAAGCTATTGTTTCACTGTTTGTCTTATTTGTGTGAAACAACTAAAATGACGACTATAAAGCAAGGAATGTTTTCTAAATGGGTTTGCAATCATCATGAAACAAATGCCTGAACAGGCCACAGAGCAGATCTCCTTGAGATGATTATATACATATATATACAAAAAACTTCAATGATTTCCACAACAGACTTTTCTCATTCCATCCATGATTTGCTACCCCATAAAATGTCAAGGAACAAAAACAGTGGAAAGGCCTATCTGTCTACAGTACAACTGAAAAGTACTGATATGAAAAATTTCCTACACATTCCTTTCCACAAGCTGTGTTTTGTGGCTTGGGCACCTGTCCTAATCTGACCATGGGCCTTATTTTGCAGCTCTCATGTATGTCCTTCCTTCTAAGCCTCTATCTCATAAGAGTATCAATATCCAACCCAGGCTTTCCTTGAACAAAACAAACTTCTACAAATCTATCTTTAGCCCTTTTACGTCAGTACAGTAAGGTTTTATCACAAAATTCAAAAGATACTACACACTTGTTTTTGATGAGAATAATTCTGGATTTAGCTTAGTTGTAATGAAACTAGTTCCATTTGGACTGCAATCCTATAGATCTAAACCTACATTGTTCAGGGGAGATGGTGTTAGAATTACAGATCTAGTTGTGGCTAATGAAAATGAGTCTGAATTGGGAGTGTGCCTTCCAAATTCTCAATCTAAATCTGGTTGGAATGGTGAATCGGACAATCAAAAGGGGGCATAGCCCAGACTGAGGTCTAGATATTGGATTTTTTTCCCTCATAATTTTTATATTCTTTCAAATTCAGAAACATATGTTGGGCTACATACTGCTAAGTGAGTGTACATGTCCCTTATATATTTTCAATTTTCCTTTGGATGAAATATCTGCTGAAATATTTAGAAGGTAAGTTGGAATTATTTAAACATATTTTTGTTTCTTCAGCTGAAACTTGATGTTATCTTCTATACTGGTTTTGCATGTACTTCTTTCTTTCCACCAAATAAATATCTATATAAATGCAATCCCAATTCAAATACCTCCAATTTGATATGCAACATGTGTATCTTATAGAAAACATATTTGGAAAATAAATATTTTTATAAGTGAGATGAGGGGAAAAAAATGGGCACTCAAAGTGGCGTGGTGCAATCGTGGGAAAGGGCCATGGAGGACTGAGTTAAAACTTTCAGTGAAGGAATGGACATCTGTCTTACCTCAGTAGATGAATCACTAATGGTTCCAAAATTTTCCTCAGCATCATAGTACTCTGATAATGAGAAACTGTCAAGAGAAAGGCTCTGAGCAAGATTAGTCTTGTCAGTGTTGTGAGTCAGTCGCAAAGTCGGCAAGGGAGATAACACTGGAGCAGTATGTCCCTCAGACAATGATGAATCAGCATGTATACGGGCCAGTCTTGAGCGAAGATCAGAGTTTTGCTTCTGCACCTACATTTATGGAAAGATAATAATGGTTTGGCATTAACATATTAACCATTGTATACATCTGCACCACTCTATGAAATAATAAACTAACCTATATTTACAAGTTCGATGTCTAAGTCTTATTCTTCCCTTATTCTCATTGACCATCTAGATGGTGTTCCACTCAAAAACCAAGGCACCTGGTGCTGCATTTATGAGCTGTATCTCATACAATTTTTTTGTCAAACTAAATAAAGAGGGGCCTATGCATAAGTTTGACTTTTCTGGCAAAAAAAAAAAGAGAGAGAAAAAAACGATCAAAGACCAAAAACTGTGGTTGAGCAAGCCAGAGTATCTGTAGATGAGGACCTAAAATTCAGAGACAACATTTGCGGATGAATCCTCAGTTACGAGGATATAGTTCTTTTCAGTAACAAAAAATAGAAGAAATTTTCAGCTCATTTGATGAAATTTTGCAACATTAAGGGCTTTTTCTGAGAGCATAACTGATGGTAAAATGTATACTTCATTTACATGACAAAACAATACTATAATCTACTAATCTACACATAGCATAATAAATAATGAAATAAAAAAACCTGACAATTAAGACATGTGCAGCCCATTATTATACAAATTACAAATTTTTAATTTCTAGCTCAAGCTCAATAATGGCTTCCTTGTCAATTTGCTTATCAGACCTAATTTGTCATTGTCAGGTGCAAAACAGGTAGCTTTACAGGAAAAGAAAAAAACCATTTTGTGTTTACCACAAATTGTCAAGTAGCATGACATTTTATACTACGTCATACATAAGCAGACATTGTGGTAATGAAATTTGACTGAGGCATTTTTATGACTTTGAAGTGCAGATACATGGTTAGCGACTGCCCTTTTGATGATCAGTCATGATTTCCGTACCCATTATGATGGTCAGTTGCATGTTGACTTTGTGCCACAAGTGGCTAGTTACAGAGTTTGTGGTATTAATGCAGCCTAGTGCAGGCCATGTAGTATATCGTCGCTGTCAGGTTCTAACCGTGTAACTGCAAAATTAGGTCAAATTGTTTTTATGGCTCAAATTGTAGTGCACAATGTATTACATAGTATGTGTAAATATCTAATGGAAATATTAATTAGAAAAGTGTGAGATAATAAAGTCATTTTCGGTTTTGAGTGCCTAAATAAAGCAAGGTGCATATGAAAGATTACACAGTTCCATACACCGAACAGGTTAGCGCTCTGTACAATGTACCAACCTCTAGCAGAAGATTTGAACACTGTACCAAAGTTTCTTAAAAATGTGTTATGAGCGCAGGCTAAATCCAGCTTATCAATTGTTGAACAACAACAACAGAATCTTACAATGAATTTTAAGAAATATATCCTGAACTTTTGAGAATAGATCCACATGGCTACGTGTGTAATTAATTGAACAACGCTAAATGGCTGGTGTGTCTTATTTACAAAGCCATGTTTTTTTTCTTTTTCTAATTACTTTTTTCTTTTCTTTTCTTTGTCTTTTTTTTTTTTTCTTCAGCTTCACTCATCAGTCTAATTTGATTTATAAGTTTGATTAACATAGCTGCATAGACTAACAAATTTTCATTTTTTAAAATCTTTTTTCCTCTCTCAAACTTGATTATCAGGAAGGGTTATGAAATATACTGCAAAGGTGAAGCAAAACAAGTAAAATGCTTGTGAAGCTGACAAGCTCACTTCCTTAGGTCATTTTCAGGGTTTTTTAAATTTTCGGCAGTAAGTATAAATATGCATACTAGTGTGATGGGGCTCAAACACTACTAAATAACATTGCACATGCAGCTAAAAACCTTCCTATTGACCGTGATCACAAGCCAGAGAGTTTGTTAAAACAGTGATAAAAGACTTTTTATTTTAAAATACAGAAAAGAAAAAAAAAAAAAAAAGAAACAGCAAAGATGCCCAGCAATAGTCATAATGAAAACATGCTAATTCAACAATAAACTAAATAACTAAATGAACACCACCAATAAGGTTTTGTTTTTTTTTTTTTTTAAATGAGAACAAGAAAATAGTCTTAAGAGAATGTCAGGTATTTCCTGTTTTAAGATTGTTGTAGGGTACTGGACTGCACTGCTGTGATAGAAATCAGATCTAGCCTAGACACTAAATGTTGCTGCGTAAACCTACTCTGAAACATAACAACATGGCCCTGATCTAGGCCCCTTGAGCCATGTAAATAGCTGGTTACCGCATAGAGCGGATCTGCGACTGATCAGCATATCGCATATCTGCATCGCACAAAGGTAAACTATGTAACTGTTCGACAGAAAGGTAAGCGCTTACCATATATCTGCACTTCAAAGTCATCAAAATACCTCAATTGAATTTTATTACCACTATCTATCAGGTATGCATATTTTTTACCGAAAAACAAAATAGGAAGAGTCTGGATGACTTGTGAACACAAAACAGTTTTTTCCTTATGCTGTAAAGTTGCCCGTTTCACAGTTGCATGGCTAGAACCTGACAGCAAAGATATATAGTTCAGAGCAGGTCCTTCCATCTTATGTTGATTGTTTGAAATGGTTTTGTGTCTAGTTTACATCTTCATTTTGACATCACTGATTCAGTTCAATAAATCTGACAATCTTCAGCAATATTTCCATGACGGATAGCACTCTCAAAAGTGTGCTGAAATATGGTTTTTGCTAAAAAGAAAAAAAAAAATTCGATTTGGGGTTTTTGTTTTGTCTCAAAAGTCCTCACCATGGCAGATGTTCGAGAAACTCAAGGACCTGCTATTGACAATTTCTGAATGATATGACAATTCAATTACGTTCAAGTAAAAACTGTTTGCTTACATTAAAGAAGCATTTTTATGTTGCATTGAAGTGTGAATAAAACTAGATAGCAAAATAAAATGAAGGTCAATGTCAGATGATTGAATTTCTTCACTCATATCTAAGACATTTCAAACATATGCAAGTAGAACTTTAAAATTTGACCACATGATCAAAATTAAAGAGTTGCACATTTTCAACTAAACAGTTTGTTTTGTGCACTGGTTGTCAAATACGCTAGTCAGTCTCCCTTAATTAAAATGCAGACATGACTCTTTCATTGTCTCATTTTTTCTATTTCTTTTTAAATTTCAAGATTTCATCATCATTATGCATGGCTTTCGTTCAGATATTCCTTGCATGTATAAAAAATCCATAGTTTTTGTATACCTATCTCAAAGAAATATCTCATGATGGAGAATAACATTCTACCTATTTGATGGACAGCATTCTATCATGATTATGACTCAAGAAAGTTTTAACTGACTAATGAAAGAAATATATTGCAGTGGAGTCTCACAAACACAGTACCTCCATTAGAGAGTGTTTCAAGGCAGCTGTCTGTCCATGACCAGATTCAACATCTTGTTCCAGTGTGCTTCTGATTCTCTCTCTCTCTGAGGTCATTATATTCAAAAGCTCTCTCAAGATGCCATGAACTATAAAACATATGGAACAAGACAGACACTAGTGAAGAAAATGCCATTCAATATTATTATTCATAGATGAAATTTTATTTTCAATTCACCAATTAGTTGTACAATGGTGTACAAGACTGATGAAAAACAGTTTGGATTCCAGGCTGGCAAATTAAGCATAGATGCAATATTTATTGTGAAACAATTGCAAAAAAAAAAGTATATAAAGTTACAGAAAAAGGGTCTGACGAACAGCTTTGTAGACCTGGGAAAAGCTTTTGATAGAGTACCCATAAAGGCGATCCAGTGGGCTTTGGGAAGGCAAGGTGTACCAGAGTACACCATCTTAATGGTAATTACTTTGTACAAGAACTCCAGGTCGCAAGTGAAAACTATAAGCGGAACCTCAGAAAGCTTTGAGATTAAAATAGGGGTACATCAAGGATCCGCATTGAGCCCTCTGCTTTTTATCCTTGTAGTAAATGAAATAGCGAAGGAAGTGGATGAGATTCAGAACATGTTCCAGGATATGGAAAGGGGATCTTTCTGGGGTGATCTACCAGGTTTGCATTTCTCCTATATGACAAAGGAGTAATCTAATATCACATGGCTCTAGGATTTCATTAGTCATTTTCACCTGAGCCAACATAAATTCAATCTGGCAATATATGCACATAACCCTGATCCAATTACAGTTCTGTATTGGATATCTGTAAGTAGAAACATACTGTAAATTATAATTATATAAATTATGATACAAGTTGTCTGAAGATTTCAACAACCACAACCAGCTTCGATGCTGACAACTATGATGACAGAACCGCGGATGGCTGCAAACTCCTGATTTTCACGGGTCCATGGAACTCTGATAGCCCTGCTAATCTCCGTTTTGCAGGTGATATAGATAGCCTCGCTGGGACAGAACAAGGACTCAGTGATCTAATGGACTGACTGGGAAAATCCTCTACTCATTAAGGCATGGAAATTAGCCGAGAAAACAAAGATAATCATAAACAACAGCAAAACAATTTCACATCTAATGTAATGGTCAACAATCAAGAACTATAAAGAACTTCAAATGGGATCATAAAATTATACAACTAGATCCAGTGGAAATTCTAAGAACTAAAAAGATCCACAGGCATCATCATAATCAACAAGCATAATTAGATCTATTTTCTAGATCTAGATCTAGAATCTCTAGATCTAGTCCAGATCACCAAAAGCTGCCCTCTTACACTAGTCTTTCTAAGATCACAGGCTCATTATTTGTTGATGTCAGTGCTCAGTTGTGCTGATTTTCTAGCAACAACTCTCACACGACCACTAGATTGCATGTTGTCGGGTATGAGGAATTAAGCACTATGAACTTTGATCTCGATCATTAAACAGCCGCCGAACAACATTACAACTATCGTCCAAGGTATGAGGATAACTCCTTCGTATTTCTGGTTTCATTGTCATTGTGCAGAATTTGTATCACAAATTATTATAAAACTGCAATTGTCTCATGGATTCAGTAAAAATCCGCACTTATAGGCCAAAAGTAGGACATCTGACTAAACATACGAGAGTGGACAGGTCTGGAGCATAAGGACACCTTGAGAAAGGCAGAGAACAGGGACGAATGGAGGAAGCTGCTGGTTAGATCTTTAGAGGCGCCCCAAAGGACAACTGGTCTACCGGAGCAATGATGATGATGATGATGACACTTACATAGCAGAAAAACCATTCTGAAAGATTCTTTCTTTATAACGCAAGAATTGTTTTGAGCATTTTCTTAGTCACAATTTTAGAGCGCACTTAAAACTGGGGGTAACCCTGCCAGTCAGGAGAGAAGTGCCTCATTATACTAGCAAATATTGAAATAACTCTCAGAACAAATCTGCTTGTGTTTTTCACTTTCACCTATCACTTAAAACTGGGGGTAACCCTACCAGTCAGGAGAGGAGTGCCTCATTATACAGTGGTCTCCGCCTTAGAACCCTCCGCCTAAGAGCCTGGTCCGCCTAAGAACCCGCCTCTGCTGCAAAACGGAATTTTTCCTCTATAACTTACCCCTTTAAGAACCCGCTCTGGGTGCTCCCAAATAAAAAAATCCAAAATACTCGAGTACTTATGGTATAATTCCACATCATACTGTCCACTTGAGAGAAACACACAGTGCTAGATGTGCAGTAACATGGGAACGGGGTGGAGGAACAGGTAGACAAAGGAGTGGAAGTGGTGGTTGATGTATGACTGCGTAATCAGGCCACGTTGTTGACTAACCCGTAACCATTTCTGTGTTTGACAACACGTGGGGCAGCACTTGTGATTGGCTTTGTGGACAAGGAGGTGTACGTTTAGCCTCTTGACTGGTCAGCTGTTTTGCTATCTCGGTCGGTCACTCGTGCGATTATCCGCGCGGTGGCAAATCTATTATGTTTTCAACACTGTTATGTGAAAACTCACAGGGCGTTTAGGCGCTGGGCAGTATTGATGTTACTATATACCTAAAAAGATCAGGAATTGCTACATCTAATTACACACGGAAGAAGTCTGTACTTAGTCACATGGATAAATCTTTAACTAACGGTAACGATCAACTAATCATAGTAGTGAAAACAATCTGTTGTCAGATGGGTTGTGTAACTTTTCAATTCGCCTAAGAACCCGTCCTCCTAGGAACCCACTTTTTTGGTCTCCCGACCAACGGGTTCTTAGGCTGAGACCACTGTACCATGTAGATCTATAAGATTTAGATAAAAGACAAGCACATATACTCAATGTAAAGTGTTTGGTCTCTGAGCTGTTACCTGCTTCTCCCACGTATGCCTCAGCCAAATTTACTGTTGCATGTTTGCATCATCTTGTTAATTACATGTCTGGTTATAATAGTCAGGGATGCCAAATTTCCTACTTAGTAGGATTTCCTACTTTTTGGCTGTCAGTAGTTTGTGCCAGTCCGGTATTATTTACCATTAACATACTTCAGTTTTGCGTGTTGCTAAAGAATATACCGGTACCTGGAACTTTTCATACTTTTTCATGCAGACAGATTGACATCCCTGAATAGCAAAAAAAAAAGTAATATTGCCCATAAGGAACAAACTATACTTTAAGTGACTAAGGAGAAATTGGCCTTTGAAACTAACAAGTTCATGTCAGGGTGGTCACAGATAGATAATTTCTCGTGGTTTTTGTTCATGGTTCCTTGCATATTAAAGCAAATTTTAATAGAGATACGTGCAGATTGCTGTGGCACTGTTAGTTTAACACAGATATCATGGTACAGTTGTTTCGTGAATCAGTGATTGATATGCAAACTTTATTCACTTAATTTTCTTTGATTAGTCAAATTTAACTTAAAATGTTAAATGAATTTATGGGTACAAACATGAATTGTAATGAATAGTTTCCTCAAAGTATTGTTTTTTTATTATTTTTTTTTAATAGTTTTTTGTTGTAAGTACTGCTCTGTATTAAGAATTTATTTCTAGAAATACAGTTTAAAGATTTTGTTTGATCTTATACATGTATAGTGGAATATTGTTTTAGGTGTTTGCTGTTTTTCTTGTACATGTATATCTCATGGCATATTCCAATAGCAAATAGTACTGTGATTACAGCTTAATTTGGTATATTCTTTTCAGCTGTAGGTCTATATCATGCTTTCAAGAAATTGTATTGAAAATTGATGTTTTATTTAAAAAAAATTAAACTCCACATAGCGATTATGTCTATTGAATTTATTAAATGTCATGGATTTTGTTTCAAAGTGCTTATGTTCAATTTATTGTTTTGCAGAATATGCCAGTTTGAACAAACAAATTCATTGCCTGAGACATGTGGCCATAGAAACAGACTGAGCAAACAGAGATCAAAAACACAGTCTTGCAAGCGCCGGACAAAGGAGAAAAGAGGGAAAGCCGAGACTAGCAAACGTGAACCCATTGCTACAAGACGAACTAGGTCGGCACGCTCTCACAGGACCTAATGTACCAAACTTTCAACATGACATATATTGCTCTATTGATATCTTGTGTTCCAGCAATGTTGATATGGATGATGTGCAACTTAACCATATATTAGATGGAAAAATAAAAGTTGATTGTGAAGGGGAGGAATAAATGTTTAAAATTAATATCAAGATCATATGAATTCTCAGTCAGAATGTTTTTATGACCCACCATTTAATTTTTATAATCTAGAATTTGTGAAATTTTTGGGAAGCTTTATTAACCTATACCATGCCCAGCCCATATTTATACACAAGGTGACTTTATTTAACCCTGTGACGGCAGTATATATACTGACCGAGTCCTCTGTGATATTTTTGGCCTTTTCTCCGAAACTTGAGAAGTTTATTGACTCTAACTTTGTTGAACTGTCATTATGATAGGCATAGCTGCAGCCCATGAAACAATCTTTCGACACAATGGAAATATTACTTGATAAGAGCATGAGACAGTGTACTATTCAAAGATGAATTTCCACTGGATGGAGTGGAAGAACAGAAATTGAGGGCCACATGGTCCGCTTATGTCCTCAAGTACTTTGAAGTAAGTATAAAAAAAATAATGACATGGGAGGAGAATATCAAATAATTGTTATTCTTCATTGAATAATTACTAGAGAGCCTGAGTACATGGCCCGCTTGACTCTTTAAGACCCATCGGATGGTCCCACCATCTGATGGTTTTATCCACAATACAAAGTGGAAGGTGGGAGCGTCAGGTGATATTTACAAATTCTTTGTTGTTTTGCGATCTGGAATTTCATATTTTTCATAGCATCATTTCCAGTTCAAGTTTTTCATATCATATTGTAGAGCAATGATGTTTTTGGGTTTTCTATGTTGGATTGCTAGACATGTCAGTTATTTTTGTTTTGGATTCTGAATTTGTTTAGATCTATATTTTTCTGTAAGTTGAGGGTAAGAACCCATGATAGTTCGGAAACCAAAACAGCATTTTCTAACAATCCAATTGTTCTCAAAAAGTGAAGAGGACAAAAAAAAAAAAAAAAGTAGTAGACTCTCAGATAGATCTAGTGACTGTCACAAACTTTCTGGGTGTTGATGTTGAATGGGTATGAGTCGTGACTTTGTGACTTTGTAAGTGGCGATCAGTTGGTGGATACAGATGAGACGCACACAGTGGTGAAGAAATAACGACAGAAATTTCCAATGTTGAAACAATACAGAATTTATTGCAGGTGCTTGATGATAATACACGCTTCAGGGCTGCTGTCTAATTCTGATGCACACAGCTCTCTCTGCACTCTACTTTCTTGCTGCGACGACCTTGCTCTCTGCTCGAGCCTTATAAAGGTGCTGGCCTGTTTAAGAACCAGAACTCCCTCTTTCTCTTTCTCTCTAGAATTCTCCCTAACCTCCAGTCATTGTTAAAGCATTCTCTCTAGGTCACATCCAGTACAAACAAACATAAAATCAGGATGTAATACACACACACAAGATCTACACCATCCTGCACAAAATGCGTAGAGAGTATCACACACATTCGATGATGCAATATCTCCATGGGCCAGCCTATGCACACACACTTGCATAGGCTCTGTGTAAACGATCTGTTTAATCATTCATACATACACACATGTACCCAACATTATAATATATTTAACCATTATTCGTTACAGTGACGAAAGCAGGTTGAGTAGTGACAGTGATCCACATAGCAGGCTTATCAAACGAGATTTAGATTATAAAATAAAAAAGATTGTTCAACGCTCATATGGGGTGAGGTGATAATTTTTATACAGAGTGAAACTGGGATGTTAAGATAGCCAAGGGACCAAGATTTTTATTTCTTAATATCAGTATTTATTTATATATCCAACAGAGACCATTAAAAAAAAAAGGGGGGGGGGGTGATCCATACATTGATTCATCATTACTATGAATTATTTCCCCTGATAAGCGTCCTCTTACACACCCTGTGCATGCATTTTGCTCTGCAAAATGTCTTAGCAATAACAATTTTTTAAAAGTGAAACATTTAAACTAGGTTACTGAATGATACGTTTTACTCTGCACTGAAAGCTAGAGTAATATCCTTCAGTGTGTAGGGGTAGGCTAAGCAATAAATACTTGTCTGCATGTGTTAGATTTAGAACTATGATATCGCAGAATGTTCCTTAACATAGTAAAGATTACTCCTCGTCTATTACCCCACACACCTTACCTAAACTGTTTTACTTCAGATGTGTGGACAAAGAAACACCGCCCTCACCACAGGTTGTTTTAGCTGAGCGTAGCCTATTGCATAAGTATCATACAAATGTTGTCTCACTTTTAACCGTCACTGTGTAATCGGATCTGGCGGACATTGTTAGGAGTGGCTGAGCAAACAAAAAGCTGGTTGCACATGCCGTTGCCGCCACATGGCTCTACTTGTCACTACTTGGAAAATTATTTCTCTGTAAGTGAAATCAGGGTGATTGGCATTTCGCAAATACTGAGATTTTATTACAAGAAAGAGTAAAGAAATAAAACGGGACTGCAAATTACCGAAATTTTGTAACATCCAGACCTGTAATATCTGAGTTCCGCTGTACCTTTCTTGTTGTTGCTTTTCGTTGTTTTGGAATTGGTGTCCTCACTTGCCGATCCAATTTCCTTCAGTTTAATGTGAAACACTAGTATGTTTTGAATGATAGTATCATTAGAACAAGGAGTTTAGAATGCCCTACATAATTCTCTTTCATTCAGAAAACAAACCCTGACAAATAGAGCCAAAAAAACTTGGGTCTTAAAGAGTTAACAGACTTCGCATTGATAAGCCCTTGAGGTTAAAAGTGATCTACAAATATGCATGAATGAAAGCTAAAGCAGCCTATGTGTCTACTTTTTCACATATCAAATCGCTTACTTGTCCTCTCATACCTTGCCATTATTAGACCAATTGTGCATATTTCTTTGTAGCTGCTCTATGGGGAGACGAATGCTAGCCCGTCTGATCTAAGAAGAATGATCTATGCCCATATAGCTAGAGGGGTGATAACTTACAGTGTTATGGGACCTACTTACTTATTTTATACAAGTACAAGTTATGTTCTTTTAGTTGTTGCCCTTTGAGGAAATGTGTACTTTATGATTATTAATATTATTATTAGTAATTACTATAGGTTAATCATCAATGTAGGTCCTGTGAAATGTAATTTGATACTGACATTGTTCGAACTTATTGGTGAATGTAAAGCCAGTAACATTATCTGAATAACAAGGTGGTCTGTGTGTAGGGTGTGACAAACTTGATACCCTTATGTAATTGACATGAACTTGGTGAGCACAACCCATCTGGTGATGACTAGTTTCAAGTATTTTTCTAATATTATGTTTTAAAAAGAGGTGAGGGTTAAGGGAGGGATTTGATGAAGCACATAGTCAGAGATCTGATGTAGGCATACATTGTGACATTTAGAAGGCTGGATGGAGTTGAAGTCAAAATGAAATTAAGTACTTGTGCCACTTGTCCAAATTGGTATGTATGTGTTGAATTGATAGAGACTGACTATTTATTGATTGCATGTTTGGAATTTTCTTGTTGATTGCCATTCTTAACTCTTTCTGTCCTAGGCCTGCTGTCAGCCATAGCGTCTTGGTCCAAGGGCAACCGCAAAGCCTACATACAAAATTTATTGATCACATATGGGCGTTAAATAAATCCCTATTTGGCTACTGTACTACTGACACATAATAACACGAGTCATGATATGAAGGCTGCTGCGGGATTATTATTGTGAAAAAAAAAAGGCTTATCTGAAATACAATTACTATAAATCATTGAAATAGTTTGAAAACAACCAGGCCGACCTCAGCATTCCTGGATCTAGCCTTTGAACCACGGCTTCAGCTTCTAGATCCACATGTTCATCTCGTTGCTGTTCCTGTCCTTGTAGATCTAGATCTCCGGGCAGAATTACAGTGCGCACCATTTATGTCGATATCGCTTATAAAGGCATTTCTCTTTTATCGACATGATTTACGAAGTCCGAATTTTTCCCTTCTTTATTGTTAGTAAATACATGTAGATACCCCTATATCGACATCCTCTCCTTTGATTTCTCTTATATCGACATGTCGATCAAACATGCTAAGCTTTGCAGGCCTCGCAAGCACACGAAATCTCCTTGTCCCTCCTCCCTTGCTCAAACTAGAATTTAGAAGTAAGAGGCGAGCCGTGTGCCTATGAGTGTCACGCTGGGTGGTCAGGGAAGGAGAGGAGTAGTGGGCACAGTAGACCTATAATAAACCCACATGTGACCTGGTGCCGGTGGAGCCGCTGGAGGGAAACAAAGAGACCTGTGTCTAGTTTGGACTACCATACTGTCAGCGGGGGGACAGGGTCGTTGTGTATGTGTGTGTTTGTGTAGATCAACAATTGATGCGTTTATGCATCCACCCACGTGCTATCTAGGTCTAGATCTAGTCAGACTTGTGCAGCGAATTGGTCTCGTGTTTCATACAATTATTATGAATCACTTACACTTGTATCAGTAGTAGATCTAATCCCTGCCATTTGCATTCTCATGCGTGAAGATCTACCGATGTTCCTTTTCAGGGCCAAATATCATAATAAAAAGCTAAAAAAAACAAAAGTGCCGATTTTATCAATTTTTAAAATTTTTTTCTGGATCAAGGGCAACAACTATAAAGGGGCATGGTTGTTTCCCCTTACCACGTCAAAATACAGCACTATTACTTGCTGTTATTGTTTGTAACAATAATAGCAAATAATAATACTGATTTCAGTTTTCATCCATTAAGGGGGGAGGGGGGTCCTGAAATTTGGATTTTGCCCCCAAAAAATGCGATTTTGAGCTTTTGTTTTCTCTTGAAAGTAGACCTACCGCCTTCTCTGCGTGTGAAAATGGTATCAAAAAGTCGCTACATCAATTCTAATGTGTTTGACTAATGGTCATTCAGCGTTAGACTTAGCGTATTGTCAATCAGGATTTGGCTCCACCTGGCTGCTATACATGTATAGTATACGAGGCCGTAGATCATCGTGATTTGATTATATATAAGCAAAGGGTGCAAAAAGCACTTGAATATCACCTCTCGTAGCAGTAACACGAGTTCCAGTGCCAGGGATGGATGACCACTATGACATGAGAAAAACTGCTGATCATGTAAATTATCAATGCAAGTGTTCTAAAATGACCTGGTTTTTTTGACATTTTTTTTTTTCTATCTCCTTTTTGTTTCGAAACCAATTCAAACCAAATTTGGTATGCATCATTGTCACCACAAAACCCAAAAAGTTACATATGTGCCTTAAATTCGGTCGGTAAGTTTTAGAGAAAATTGGTTTTTAGTTTGAAAAAAAAAGGCGAAATTTGAATTTTTGCTATATGGCATTTTAAAAAATTTATAGAAAATTTTTTGTTGCATGGAACGTAATAAGAATACATAACTTTTTAGATATGATACCAAACAATATATTCATTAAGTTTTATGAAGTTTCATTGAAATTCGGCGGAGAAGATAGATTTTAAAATCAGTCAATTTAGGGATGGCAAAATCAAAGATGGCGGCGCTGCCATGGCAATCGTATGAAAAAGTCAGTTTGTTTTTTTACTGTTTTCCTCTAATGTGAACATGCTGAATACGATGGAAAAGGTTAAAATAACCTGACTTTAATAATAATTTTAAAAAATTTTTAAAGTCACCTCCAAGATCCCCCCTAAATTTCTGAACTGGAGTAAAAGTTCTGCCCATGTGACTATGGATTTAGCAACCTTGTAATCACCCATGGAATCAGAAATGAATAGAAAATTGACCTAAATCATTGGATGAACAAAAAACACTGCATGGTGATCTGTGCATCGAAGTCTCATAATTGGGGTAACTGCTTCATTGACGTAATCATAATGCTTTGTAGTTTGTTCTTAGAATAATGTAATGACTTTGTAGATCTTGAGAGCTCCTTTATATTGTAAAATGCTGCTAAACTTATTGCACCTTGGTAGAGAGTAGATATTTTAGCAAATCATTCCAAACTTGTACCGCTGTGACAGCCTTCTGTTGTGACAGTCTCAAAAAGATATGTGTGCCAAGTGTTAGAAATGCTTGACTGGTTAGAATTGCACCCCACTGATGTGCACATTTTACATTCCCCTCAACCATATATATATAATGTCCACTTTTTGAACATTCTTTATATTTTCCACAGAGATGTCAGACTTCCAATTTTAGCAGTAAATCTGATTTTCTGGTCATCACAAACTTTTTTATTTATTTATTTATTTATTTTTTTTTTGACTAGTTGGCCAGCTGGCAGTGTTTTTTTTTTTTTTTTAAATGATTATCTGGGCTGCCTCGACTGAGCCAATAAAATTTTCTGAGACTTTATTCATGAAAACATTTGATATGCCTGTTTTCAGATTACGGCTAGAAAGTTGGTCTGTCAAACTTTGTTCCATAACTAGAAATGTAAGTAGGTCAGGTTCAACAGATGCATAACTACGTTTATGAACATGTGTTTGGTTCAACCCTCCAAGTGTTAACAGCTGATCAAATTGGCTGTAAATTTCATTCTGGGTGTTATGGCTGATTTAATCGTCCATATTTTGTGATTCATTATAAAGTCAATGGGTCAGGGTCAATATGTCACCAAATAGAAAAAAAAATTATCATGATGTAGTTTTTTTATTCTGCTTTCAGAAAATGTATAGCCTTTACTTTATTTTTGTATGCCTGTTTCTAATTATTTTCCAACATATGGTAAAATCTTTAATTTCTGACACCACAGACTGTTTATTAGCGACACTTGGAGGGTTAAATAGGAAAACCGAAAAGGAGGAAGAAAGTCGTTTTTTTTTTTTTTTTTTTTTAAATTTTACTTCTCGGCCAGTTCTGGAAATGTAGAAAGAATGAATCTCACATTCTAATTCCATTTCCTTGTCACCACTGCACCGAGGATATCATAGTCATAGTCTGATTTAGTATTTTCAGACATAGTGTGTATCTGTATTGGTTTTCAGTTATAACCACAGCTCCACCCAGTAATCATCAGATCTCTCTGCTTTATCCCATGTTTTCTATTTTTTGGTATGCTTTTGTTTTCACTGCCAAGTCATGTGTCAAAATTGCTTATGAGGTGATACAGATGTTGCTATTTAAATTTTTCATCTTGTCCCTCCACCCTCTATCAATGAAATGGTACATGTATCTAGATAAGTCTGGAATTTGAAAAATGAAATGAATCATAACTGAGGCATCTTTTGATTATTATTATTATTATATTGCCTGTTATTCCTTGTTAATTTTATGTTCATGTATCCAGTAAGCAGGCATTTTATTTTTGTATTTCATTATATACATGTATATTGATCATTTCAGGGGATCATTTTAATACTCATAAAACAATATTTCTGATACATCATGTATTGTTATGTCATTACTCTATTTGATTGATTTCTCATATATGTAATTATTGAATTCAGCACTGACTTTGTGAATGTGAATATGAACAGTGCATACCTTTTCACTTGGTTCTTTCTTTACATATGAGCCATTCTCAAAAGGTCGACCATAACTGCACTACCCTCACTTCAGGTTCACAATATGAAAGGAAAACACTAAAATTTTATTTTTTATTGCTTGTATGTCCTAAACATACATTGAAGAGATAGAATAAACAAATTTATAAAGTTTACTTGGATACACATGAATTGGCAAAGGTCCAAAGTCCTAAATGTGCCTTAATTTTTATCTCATTTTG
>JBCAUA010228523.1:0-20653 GCA_038406235.1 Peronia verruculata | reverse complement strand
CATATAAAAATGTAAATAGGGTATTGCTGTGTACAAAAGAAAATATCTATCAAATGACTTGTTCAATGTGTACCGGCTCGTTTTCAACGTCTTCTAAAAAGAAATGGAATAGTATATTATTAGAGTTAGAATATGACATCTTGTGATATGTACCATTATTTTCAATGATGATTTCGAAGAATCATGACAAGAAAGTGGCAGGAAAAGTCCTCAAATGGAGCGAGACTGGTGACGGTCTCCAGAGGAAGAGAGGGTTCTTTCATTAGATGTTCCTGCCTTTAACTTCCTGACATCTTCTAGAACCCCGGCCACACTGGGCTCATAACTCCCGAAGTCCGTCACCCACGTTTTTCCCCCCAGGGACTCTGGGCCCAGTGCCCTTTGGTTTTCGATGTGTTACCTCGAAGCTAAACATCAAAGAGGGTGATGCATCCAAATGCAAAGCACTAATGTAAAACAATAAACAATTATTATAGGCAAGTAATAAAAGACAATCAAATTTAATATCCACTGGATACAGTGAATGGATCTCCTGGAAGAGATACAATGACATGCATGGACGACTCAGTATCTTTAAGATGAAATCGGAAGATGTATAGAACATTTTGGGATGAAAAAAAAAGAGGCTTTGGTTTCAAGTCGACAGCCTGCAAAGTGTGGTAAGCGATGTTGATAATGATGCTGATGTGCCTCCGATATAAACGATTAACTTTACTTGTTTTGCCTTGCTGCAAAGTGAATTAGAACTACATTTGTTTGGCCCGGAATGGATGAGTAATTAAATTCTTTGTACCTTGCAGAGTGTCGCCAATATGTCTAGAGGCAAAGAGTATCATTAGTAGGTTGTTGTGTTTTCCTTGTTTCTCCAGTCTTTATTGCGGTCTCCGAACTAAGAGCGTTGTCCCACCCAACGGTCATCAATTTCTGTCGTCCCTGGCTAACAAATGAGGCAATACTTACTGAATTGGATAGCTCTCCAAGTCTGAGTCTGTTTTGTTTCAGTTCTTTCTTTCTTGAACTCCATATTCGAATAAACAACGTTTGTCTTTTCCTCCCGTCAAATTTGACCAAAAAAAAAAAAGTTACAGCAATTTTATTTTTTTTCGACGATAGGAAAAGATTGAAACAGCCCGTATTCTGCATGGAAAACATGTTAGTTAAGATTGGCTTCCCTCTCCTAATCCTGCCATGCCTGTTGTGAATTTATCTACTAATGAGTATGGCCTGCTGCTGGATCTACATCTGGTGTGCACGGATCGCTGGTTTATATCAGTATGATTAGGTATTCTTATGGTATAAATGTCTCCGCCTTCAGTCCATAGTTACTCCCTTGCGAAGTTAACAAGAATCGCCGTAGCAAAGCCATATAACATAAACATCTAAGACATAAACAATAACAATACAGACGTTCTAAATACAACGGAGTGGTTTAATATTGAACGCAATAACGTAATAAGCTCCCTACACGACAGTTTTAATGGTCTCCCAGGAATCGATAGAGAATTACAGTATTTGGAACCCCCATCATACTCTTGCATGAAACAGACCGTTTCTTTTCTAATCCCATCAACTTCATGAGTAGTAACGTACCACGATGGACAAGCTGCTCTGTCACAGACATCATAGAAAAGGTATATCACTTAACATGACAATGTAAGATGTAACGATTTATAACTGTCTCAAAGATTACTTCCTAACATACAAATTGTAAATGAGTGGGTCCATTGAGCCATATATGGCATGTACTTGTGAGTTTTTGTGATCTTTATTGACACACAAGTTGCCTAGTGAACCAATGCTTTAATAATATATGCATGGAGGATTTCAAGTATTTTCTGACATTCAGGCCAAATATCACGTTATCGATTTATCGAGCACCAAATCAACGTGAATGGAAAATAGATCAATACTTCAGACAGAAACCGTATTTGTCCTGTTCAAGCCCCATCTTTCAGAGCCTGGGCTGTCATAAGATTTCTCTCTGTAAGAGCTAACCACAGACACCCCCATAGTCCCAGGGTAGAATAAATGCTGTCAAATTTGTTTCCGAGTTTGGCCACTTCAGGAACTCTTAACTCTCTGGAGACGGTGAATACTTCAAACTTCAAGTGTCGCCATACTCACGTGCCAGACAGTACTGAAATCTTGAGAGCGACGGGTTTCAAACATGTAAAAGAAAGAAAATACTCCCCAAAATTCAGCCAAATATTATTACAGCATTCTGATGTCTAGGAAATTGAATATTCTGAAACTTTGTTTATATTATTTCGTGTCGGCGAGCCGAGCTCAGGCAAAACATATTTCGGGGAAAACAACAACTACATCATCAACAACAACAACAACAACAATAAAACAACTTCCCAGTTCTGATCGGAGGGAACTGCAGAAATATTAGCCCTCAGATTGCAAAAGTAAAGTCAATCGAAGTTCGATAAATTATTTTAAACTTTTACATCTGGCAAACTGTGGCTGATACTCGGAACCAATTCAAACAATACAGCCACAGAGAAACCTTGCAACAAGAAGAAGGAATGGCATCTAGTTGTTTAATGCTGACAACGAGTGTTGTTTTTCACATTATCAATAGATTATAGGGCAAGTCTCCAACGCCTAGTGATAGAGTCCTCACTTTTCTACTAGTCTCTCTCTCTCTCTCTCTCTGCATTGAACCAGTTAGTCCATCATGCCCTTGTCTCCTGTGACAGGTGGGAGAGACGGCAACAGCCAAACCGTATAAATTTTGAAGTTGACTTTGGACTAGAAAACAAATATTTATTGTAAACTGTTGTTCTCTCAATAGGCGCATTTTGTGTCATCTTCTTTATTTTATCCCGGTGTCAAGGTGTTGTTACCACATTTTGCCGTGTAAGTCTGTGGCATAATGGTTTGGTAGTAATTAATGGGCCCTAATAATTTGTATTTGGGAACACACAATTTATACACATTTCCTGACTCAAGCCAGGTCAAAATGGTATTCCACTATTGATTGAGAATTTTATTGTTAGATCACTAAGGATTAGATCGTCTAATAGTTAGACGCCGTGTATGCTTCTCAGGAAGCTGAGAACTCAGGTGAATATCTCTATTGGGCCTGTAGATGAAGTAAAATATTGTAAAGCATTCAGGGCCTTGTACACTGCACTGGGGATATAAATACGAACTATACAAATGCCTTGTATTGTTTTTCTTCTTGCTCCTCTTTTTCATTCTTTTATGTCAGTTTCAAGAGAATATCCTAAACAATCAATGAGGTTATTTGTTCTCTATGAATTTCGTCATGTTTTAAACATGTCACCACCGGCATGACTGTTTATTTTATTCTTGAGATAGGATTCCTGAGGTTGAAAACTTGAGAACCTTTGCAAGTGTTATGGCACATCTAACAGGAAGGAAATAGAGGAGAGGTATAAAAGGTAAAAAAAAAAAAAAAGGAGAGACTGATGAGAGAGAGAGAGATAGAGAGAGAGAAAGAGATAGAGAGAGAGAGAGAGAGAGGAGCGGGGGTGGGAAGTGGGAGGATAGGAGAAGAAGAAGGGAACCTTTCAAATCCTAGCTCTAATTGTCTTTGAACGTGACAGATTATGAGAGGGACTTTACGATTTTCAGATCAGATGTCGATAAGTTGCGGCCGAGGCGCCACCCACTCAGTGCTGTCTTGTCAAAGAGTTGGAAAATGGACGACAGATGTGAATTTTAGAGTGAGTTTTAGTGTGGTTGTTTAGTGGCTCTGCTCGTTACGTTTAACTGCTTATGTAGGTGGAAAAGTGAAAAAAGGGAGGATAATATACAGCAAGAGTCAGGTCCAAATCTGTGTATGATTGTAATCTAGTTTTTTTTTTTGCCCCTTAGATGGCAGATATCGATGTTCTATCATTGATTGTAGAAACGATTTTGCGCCAGAGCCTGATGCGAATAAGCCGCCAACCTCTCAATGACCATTGTCCTCAAATTCTGGAGTGGATATATTCATTCTTAATGCCAATCTCATTTTCAGAAACTTCAAGTCGAATATTTCAGCAAAGCCTGATGATAATAAAGAAATAACTTCTCATTTTATAAAAATATAATAGAACTGTCAGACCGGCAACTAGCAAAACAATTAGAAAAAATAATAATAACACAGAAATCTATAACTTGATTGTGATGGTCTCTGCCAAATTTTCGAGTCAACTTGACTCTTCTTCAGGGCAATAATAATCAAGAAATAACTTCTTATTTTGATGAATCTTAACAAGGAATACAAAGGGACTATCCGACTGAAGACGTGCTCAGCGTGCCACCTACTGGAATGTCTATTCACTCAATGTACAATGTAGTAAATTATACGCTTCGTTTTTTCTAGTTTTTTCCTGACAAAACTGTCATTTAAACATGACTATAACCATGTCATCAGAGCATTCCTAACACACCAGTTCTATCTGTCAATATCTTCAGGTCTGAAGAAAAAAGAGAAGAATCTGTAATTTTCTCCATGACCGCTCGTCGAAAGTCCATCCATCAATATTATCTAGCCATGTGTTAACTGTTTAATTAAGTTCAAAGGGAACCACGATCTCTTAAGTATCAAGGTCCTGAGACTGGACAGTGTTGAAAGATTGATGCCAAGACAGTTTGGGCCGTGATTGGAAAAAGGAACGGCAGGTTAAAGTAACACAATCGCAGGAGGAGCCGATCAAAGATGACAATGGTCAATTAAAGGGCAAAAAATAGGGTATTGCACCAGTCCCTTTGTGAAACCAAAGTTAATGAAAAACAAATGTTAGTAAGAGGGACCGGGCCAGCCAGGTTCAGCTTCGTGGTGTCCTGAATATGAAAGCGCCGTGATTTTCTGGGAGCGGCTATTCACTGGGTTGGCAGAGCTTTGATGAGTTTGACGTGCTCTGTATCGATTAGGTGATCGATCACCGGGCTGGGGTCTGTTGATTTTAATTAAGAACTTATGTGACAGAGGTGGGAGGATAAAGGTTGCAAGGGAAGGAGAGGAGAGAGATTGTGTACACGAGCGACGTTGCATAAGGTAGGTTCATCATGAGACGAGAGCCTTCTAATATTGCTGGCGAGGCGTAAAAAAGGGATTTGCAAATGAAACGGAAGGGATTTTAAAGGAAAAGAGAGGTTGACGAGTACTCCTGATGGGTACGAGAAAGGTGAGAATTATGGATGGATAGATGGATGGATGGATAGATGGATGGATGGCTTGATGTATGTATTGATCGATGGATGGATGGATAGATGGATGGATGGATAGATGGATGGCTGGATGGATGGACGGATGGATGGATGGATGGATGGATGGATAGATGGATGGATGGATGGATGGATGAAAGGCTTGTTATTATGGTCCAAGAATTACTGGAGGGCCAGGTGGATGGCATAGTGGGAATCACAACATCTTTGTACCAGGAGCAAACAGAGCAGGCAAGTTTTGTAGACTGCCATTAAAATGGTAATACTTTTATCTTTGTAATCACGCAAGAATCAATACTCTTCCTGGTTAAGCACACAATAATTTTTCACCTTTCAATCTTATGGGAAGTATATTTGCAACTGCCTATGCTACAAGACATAATATCAGAATTTCGAGTGGTAAAACTGCAGGACTTGCCTGTTATCAAGTAGATCATAGAGCCAAATGACATGAAAAAAAATGAGAAATAAACACGTCATCAGACGTAATACAAAATGTCTTTATGACCTGTAAACAAGCAAAAACAAAACATGACAAAACAAAAACATATGGTTATTAGTGTTTATATAGATCTATTTCATTAAGGTACAGCATTTCACTTGATTACATTCAGCACTCCAGGCGTCTTATCTTTTTCAAAATACCTCATTTTCAAGATAAAAAATCTACAATGGCGACGTTGTCATGGCAAAAAACGAAACTACAAAACACTCCACATTTTTTTTTTTTTCCTAATTTGAACATGCGGACCCTGAATCTGAGGCTTAAAAAGTTCCAGCACAAGGATTTGAAAAACATCACTTCCAGTGTCCCCACTCTTCCCCCCCCCCCTTCTCCTTAATCCACGATTTTGTAATAATCCAGGTTCTTGTCTATCCTGAAGGATCTGCCATGCCCCTGATTCTCAATATCGTGGGCAGCTATGCAGATATTTGTCTGGCATGAACAACTGTCCTCAATACTTTCACTAATCATCTTTCAAAATCCTCTGAACACTTGAGGGTAGTAGTGATATCAACGATAGGATGAGCAGTAGAAATTTTGGAATTAGCACCGACATCTCAATCATTGGGTTCTTTCATCTGCAAACGAGCTATCGATTGCGATAATGTACCTGCCAACAATTTGCCGATTCTGTGATCCATCATGCATATTATAGAAACATTCCGGCCATTTTTTATCTCTCTCTCTCTCTCTCTCTTTCTCTTTCTTTCTCTCCCTATGCTATCTTTTTTTTTTTTTTTCGTTCGTTTACTACTTGGGCTGTTTTCTTTATTGCCTCCCTGAGACGGCCGATCAATAGCCAGAGAACACATTGTTCAGTTTATTCTCAAGTGTGGGAAAAATCTATCCAATTTTGAGATAAAAGCATAATGATCGAAGACTTCTATCCAAGCTGGGACCAACAAAAAAAAAAAAGGGGGGGGGGGAAATTTTGCACGAAATGTCTGCAGGGAAGGAAAGGAGAGAGCAAAAAAAAAAACAAAAACATTTTACTCCATGATTTTTTTTTACCTCGGTGTCATGACTGTCTAGCGGGGCGGAGATGTTTCTAAATGCTCAACACTTCAGCCGCTATTTTGGGGGTATTTTGACATCGTAATTTATCTGGTGACGATATCTTTGTAAGAGCTATCAGCTTAGAAAAAAAAACAAACAACATCACGATTCTGGGTCTTTAGATGGATTTTTCTCACGAAATTGTGCGGTATTAAGTCATTTGTGTTAACAGATAATGCGGGAGTGAAGTTGATCAAGCCTGTGTAAATCAATCTGAAATCTGACATTTTAAGCAAGAGTGTGAACTCAGATGAACACTCCTACAATGAAAAAAAAAAAAAAAGCTCAAACTTAAATAGCAACATTTTATTTACTTTAAGATCAAACTTGGGGCAGAACAGCCTCTTGGCATTTTTACAGTTATGGAGCTGCTTATTCACTTATACTTTGCTCACCTGTTTCGTCCGGCATCTTCTCCGTGGTCTTAGCCACAAAACCAAAATCTCACTGAACTCGACTGGGTGTTAGTAACACCACTCCATTGCACAGCACTGTCCGCACACCTTGACCAGGTACTATAGGAACAAGCTCGTAGCTTTTTCTTCTTGTGCATTCCGTCTTAACGTTTGCTGATAATTAGTCACCTTTCTCAACGTACACACACACACACCTCCATTCAGCAGTTCCTCTCTCTATGTGTATCTGATGATCTATTTCCATAACTTTTCCCCATTAACCCTTTGACAGCATGAGGATGTTTTAAAATTGATATAATTGTAAACAGGCCCTTTTTTACAAGCTTGTATCCCTGCCGTTTTGCCAGGCACAGGGGAAACAGGTAGGCTGAGGAGGAAAGCCAGTTTGCAATCTTTGTTTGAAATATAGGCCATGGACATTTTAAAAATGTCTTGGTGTAAGGTTTTCTTTTTTCACTTTTTGTATTAAATTTATTTATTTATTTATTTATTTATTTATTTACTTTTAGACGTTTCCTCCATTGAAAAAAAAAAAAGCAATGTTTCATAGGGCAAGGAGTAAGGGATTATGATTTTTTTTTTTTTTTATCTTTGCATCTCCTGTGTTTTGCGAATGGAAGTAATATGGATGATTAAAGACATGCCTATTCAGATTTAATCAATCCAGAATCCCCACAGCGCTGCTGGTGGACGTACAAAGTACACTGCAGTTTACTGATGGTGTAAGCACACCCTGATTCTCTAATTAAAATGTTGGTTGAAAATGTAATAATTGAAAATAACGATGACAGGATTGTTAGCTTGGTTGTGTTTTTTAATTTCTTTAAGCGGTTGAAACTTTTAATTTCCACAACCGTGCACAAAAGGCCAAGTCCGGTAGAATAATAACATAAAGTATAAAAGGTTTGCCTGAATTGCCAGCCACGCTTTGTAAAACATTAAAATGTCCTTTCTGTACCTATCCAATTTAAAAATGCGTCGCAAACTTAACCAAAAACTGAATCAACTTTCTGCACCTATTTGGTCCGGAAAATAGACTCCATGCCTATAGCATTGTTGTATGTTGCCTGCCGGCATGCTATTCAAAGCATTCGGTGATTACATTCTCATGTACATTTTCCCTCATGAAGATCATCGACGCCATGTCTGTCTGAATTTGCCCGTCACCATGAAACGTTAGCAGCTACACTAACAAACCTTTCAATACATGGACTGTCAATGGTTTTAGGCCTAGATGCTGTAGTAATGGAAAATATTCCAAATTTAGAAAGCTCTTTTGGTTTTTAGACAGTTTAGAACTTTGTTCGTTATTCTATGCGTTTGTGCATCCAATGACACGAGTTTCTTCATCAGCCATGGTTTGCATTTCAGCAGTTTAGAAAGGGCGTAGAAACATTTGAATACATGCAGAAAACCTACTGTAAATTGATCAATATTCTAACTACAGGTCTATTGTTTAAATCTCTGGCTCACGCCCACGCCTCCATTGTTTCCATTCCATCAATTGTTTATTGCACAATTCCCAATGTGCTGTGTCGTCTTTTCCTGCTAAAACCTTTGCTTTGTCCTCTTACCTGGTTACACTGTTTGCTTTTTGTTTTCCAGTTGAACATAGTAGCTTGTGAATGACAGCCTTATGCAAATGTGAACTATTGTGGGAGAAGAGAGAACTGAATTAATTAGAAACACAAGGCAACGTAAATGAATTTCCTTCAACCAAGGCTCTGTGCAGAAGCACAAGCAACTTAAAGATAGAAGGGACTTGAATTAATGCAGTAGGGCACAAACAATGTGATGACAATGCCGTTGCTACCTATGGCCATTGACAACAGGACTACCACTGATGTCGTTGCTGCTATCACCATGAAGAAGCAGGAACGGCTAAAAAAGTTGGTCATTAGTATTTCTAAAACTTCTGACTTCAGATAGGATATACTAACAAAAACTCTAAATTTGTTATAAAACAAGATCCGAGAAACCTCATCATCATCATCAACAACAACAACAACCACTACCACTACTACTACTACTACAACGACTACAACTACAACTACAACAATAAAACAGCAATGGCAACAAAGTTGGAAGTTCTATGTCTGAGAACAGAGCACTCAGTTCACATATGGCACACAAAATGACCAAAGGCTGTAGTGACCTAGGTACATCACCATCTCTAAACAGCTACTACTATCTGAACACACTATCATAATCATTCTAATTCTACCAGCAACATTAACAACTAGGGCAGAAAGAAAGTGTAGGCAGTCTTCTTTCTAAGACAACAAACCTCAGGTACGTTATGCACGAGACGAAAAGACTGTCGTACCTGGGAATTGCCTTGTCACCTACGTGCAAACACGAGCGATTGAGCTCCCAACATCAGCCGAGACTGTCATCGAGTGACATAATGGCATAGGACACGATAAGCGGATCTAGAGCTTGGGAATGTCTGGAGGGCACATTGTTATCATTGCTGGCCACGCGGAGAAACAACCGAGGTCGACATTCGACAGCCCTTTGTGTCATACCAAACCTATATCAGGCCAAATTTCTACTAGATTTGATAACTTACGTTGGGTATGAATCTTTTGAGACCTCAGTGATTAGTATTCAGAGTGAAGTGTAGATCTTGTCGGAAATACCAAACACTTAGAGTGATTACCATAATCCTAGCAGAAGCAGAAGAGTGTTCCTGGGTCATCTGACTAGTGTAAGAATGCGTCAAGGTTCATGAGTTGCTACAACTCGTGAAAGCAACTCGCCCTCTCACTCTTTTTTCGCTTAAACTTGTCACAAATGGGTTTCAGGTAAGTCTTAAATCGACAGCCTTTGTAGACTGCCTAAATTCTTAACAGTTGTCTTTCACTGGTGGAGAGGTGATCACTGTAATAGAAGGTTGGGATTCATAGTTAAGTAATAAACTCAATTTTAGACTGTTTTCCTACAAAAGAGAAATCTAGAGTGGCTTCCTATAGTTATCATTCTTTGCTGTCACATTTAAATAGGCTGGCCATCTCGGACAAAGAACAAAAGAAAATGTGAAAACGAGATTCCCTAAAGCAATGCTAATTAATGAGGCCTAAGACGGTGGCTGGCTGCTTTCTCCTGTGTGTGAACCTTTTACATCACAATGAAAATGCAACAGAACTTTGTAATTGCAAATACTTTCTGACATTTAGATCGCTGGTCTTGCGTGTATTAGGACGATTTCTAACTCTTAATCTGATACTGGATAATTTGTATATTCTAATAGGTCTGCGCGTCTCCTGAAATTGTCTTCCCTTTTAAGCTAAAGGCCCATTTATCAGTGTGTTGAATATTATGGCCATAAGTTTACATATAAAAGGAATTAGAAACAGCAATATCTAAATTGCATCTAACAAGATGGCAATCGGCATATGCCAAGCATAATGTTGGCCGACAATTTTTCAGTTTATCCAACAGTTCGGATGACTGATTGTCATCGACCGGTTTAATTGCGCACCATATTGTGGGCGGTTTAGATTTCCCGTGATGTGGCTTTGAAGGTGATGATCAAAGAGTCGACTGTGCACTATGCCTTGATTGTGTCTGAGTGTCCCTTTCAGTAAGGCCTTCAGCTCTGAATGGACCCACTCAAATGATAAATGACACTATGACAGGAGATCGTGACGCTTTGTCCTTTGATTCTGTCATCATATGAGATCCTTTAATAAAGAAAAAGGAACAAATGTTTGCCTTGTTCTCCTCATAAGACGTTTTCAAATGGATGTTGCTTGTATTTGTGAGTTAAAATTCTCAATTTGATTCAGGGTATAATCAAATAAACCTCAACAACTTCCTCACGGCCCCCAAGGGGGTCCGTGGTATAAAAGGAATTCTCTTCTCCCATCTGCAGGCGGTGAAAGCCTGCCATGGGGGGATGTCTTCAATGAAATACCATCTTTGATGTTTCAGGGGTGACATCGCTTCTCTCTCTCCTTAGTCCTGTCTTCTGTTCCGCTTTCATTCCTCTCTTCTTCTTGACGTGTAAATGTATCTTACCATGTTTGACACAATACAGCCGTAATCGTGCTGATGTGTCGCTAAACCCCAACACATACAGACAAACAAACAAGAGCACATAGTATATGCGTCACGTGTGATTGTCTCAAAAAAGGGCACGGTGTCTTGACTTTCTGTCACAGGGGCAAATGAAAATCTCTCTGGTTGTCTGTAAACTCAAGATAATATTCATGGGACAGTCTGCCTCTTTCTTTCTCTTTTTCTCCACTTCCTATGAGACCTCCTGTGCTGAACTGAAACTCTTGTGAAATTGAATTTAACTTTATAACGTAATTTGAATCTGCATTTGCATGTATCCATGAAATCAAGATAGCGTGTAGAATTTGGTCTATCTGTCCTTCTCTGTCAGTCTGTCTGTGTGCTTATCTGTCTGTGTTCCCTCTACGTGCATCTCTCTGCCTGTCTCTCTCTCTCGCTCAATATTTCTCCCACTTGTTAACTGTCCCACCTTATTAGCGCATACGCAATATTAAAAATCTTCCTCTTATTACCTGTCCCACCTTGGTAGTTATAGACCGCTATGCTGAGTTGACGCACATAGCCAGGTTGAATCTCCTGCGTCAAACGATGAATTCATCAAGATCTAGTTCTTTCCAGCAGATTTTAAGATATTGATATACGGGATTCACTCTGTCTGTCTGTCTGTCGGTCTGTCCATCTGCCTGGTTGTCAGTCTATCTCTCTTTCCATACGTGAATCTGCTTGACTGTCAGAATTTCAATCAATCTATCTCTATCTCACTGTCTGCCAGGCTCTCTCTCTATCTCTCTCTCTCTCTCTTTCTCTCTCCATTTCTCGTGTATGAGAGAGTACTAGATTCGACAGGGACATGCATATGAGTCAGCCAGCCCAGTGCCAGACTAGAGCTAATCCGGCAGTCTAGTGAGACGCATAGAGGCCGAAATAACAGCAGCTTTACCTCTTACTTACGGGCAAATGATGGCACTGGAATCAGCTGTACCACTAGTAAATTGGCACAATAACACTGCAGGAAATCCTCAGTCGTAGAGAAAACTGCGCAAACATTGGGCAACACCTAGGTCAACGATACAATTTTCCTTCAATGTCCTTGTCTCAGCAGTAAGTGATCTGGTTTTGTTGTTAGTGTTGTTGTTATTGTTGTTGTTGTCGATGTTGGTATATGGGCGTGTGTGTGTGTTTGTACATATATGTGTCTGTTTTGAAAGAATCAAACAGACGTGCGCCTCTTGAGATAAACTTTTTGAGCAGCAGTTGTAGAGCTGACCAATGTCTTTGATCGCACTGACCATGGCGATGAGCTGGTCAAAATCGACACACTGGACTTTTACGACCAATCACGCTGCATTTGATTTGAGATTGAATTAGGCCTTGTAGATTCTGGATTCCAATTGGAAGGCCACGTTGCTTCACAGAAAGTATTAATTCTTATTAGATCTAGAGTTAGGGTTAGTATTAAAGTTCGAGTTGGTTTTAGAGATAGATTATTCAAGTACCCTGCACCATTGAGTGACAAAAGTGTGGCCAACTGATGGCGATAGACGATTGGGACATTTTGATTATTTGCTGACAATAACTTCGACATTTCGTTTTTAAACTCTTCTTTCCCCTATAAAAGGCAACAATGGGCATTCGATGCTTCGGAAATTATTCAGTGCCCTAGCATGGCGCCCGTGAAGAGCTTTCAACAAGTGAAAGCTACGGTACCAGTACAGACGCATAAAACATATTTCTAATCTCCTTTTGACAAAATGCCATTTTCTTTAAAAAGTGCAGTTTCAAAAACAGCGTGATTTATTTTCGCGAATTCTCTTTTGGGACGTAGTGGACAGATAGGCAGTTTGTGGAATGGGGATAAATGCAAATAGCTATTTATAGGCCTACCCCTGAACGTTTATAGAGAAACCATTGCGCAATACAAGTTTTTTTCTAAACGATCTGTATGTCATGCACAAGAGATCACAGTCTGAGATGGGAACTTTCCTACCACAGTAGGAAATGTTGTTACTGGGCAGGCAATGTCATTGCAAAGTATAAATGAACCAGTCGTAAGTAGAGCCATTGCTGTAGTGACAAATAACGACTTTGTGGAAATATAACTTATGATTGAATAGGTTTGGAAAATAACTGATTATCAAGCTTCGGTAAACAGGCCTTTTTGTTGAAATGCATTAGATCTGAGAAACTGAGGACAAAATGTGGGCACTTTCTATGGAATGGATAAGATATTTCCTAACATGAAAAGATTCATCAAAACTCATCCCCAAAGGAACAGTGACTGGACTGAGGAGACAGTGAGAGCAAAGAATGATGTAGGTGAACAGTGTGGCCACGTAGAAAAGATTAAACTTCCCTTCAACAGGTCCTGTCTTACAACCATCAAACGTGGAACCAGATAGGGAGGGGCTTAGCAATAAAGAGCGTATCTTATGAAGGTTGGATGAACTCTTCAAATGCTTGACTTTTTATCAGAGTTAAGGACTGCCAGATAGTATTCAAAGTCTTACATCATATTTATTGAACGTTATCATCTGTCATGAAGTGATCAAAACACAATTTATTGTTTATTGTTTGTTTACTACGGTCGAGGACCAGCTGAGATAATCACCACGACAGGAGGTTGAAAAGCTTACCAAAACCGTAACCGGAAAGATGGAATGCCTAGATGAAAATCACTTGTCTCGACATGGATACCGCAGTAAGGTACCTGTAGTAGAAATCTAAGTCTTAAAATTAACATGAAAGCTGGTTTTTGAAATGTTCAATTTTGACATATTGTGTCATCCTGCCAGCGTCACAAGAACTTGGACCATTGCACAACAATATAACGTTAACTCTTGTTTAGAATCTTTCTAACGTTCAGATTTTCTGTCTCCACTATTCACTGAACGAACATATCGTGAGCTCAATTCTCTGTTGCTCTGTCTTCATTATTCCCATTTTGAGAACATTGATGTTTTATGTCTAGCAACTGTATTTGCACACACAGGAGATGGGACATAATGATTTTCAAAATCTACCTGTTTGAACATGTGATCGGTGAAATAAATTACATTATATGGTAGATTTACTATCCCGCTTTCATATGACATAGTATATTATTATCTCCAAATGGCCCAAAAGTGGAGATAGAGCAACAAAGAACTGAACTTGCGATGTTTAGATTCTTTATATCAACGTTGAAATTCAAAGTGGTTCCTTTGAATCTAGTACAGACATCAGTAGCTCCCAGCAGATCTTGAGAACCTGAGCATAAACATTTGAGGTAAAGAGAGAGTAAGGAAAGGATTTGCATGCCAGATCATGCTCTTCTGTGATATCTCTAGAAACTATGTACATCAGATACACAATATTACATTGACAGTAAATCGGTGATATCATTACTAATATCATGACATATTTTCTACAGCATTTACATCAAAGCCGCCTGCTGATATATTTGTCACATACTGCGCACGATATTACACCATATTGTAAACATTTTTCATGTAAAAATTGACTAAACCAAGGCACCCAAAAATGCCAAAATTATGTCGTAAAATTGCAGCCAAAAATTCCCATGTAGTAAAATGCATTTTTAGGCTTTCATGTTAAAATACTACAAACATTTGGCATCAAACCAAACCAAAAACAAATAAACAAACAAACAAACAAACAAACAAAACACAAAACAAAACAAACAGTGTGACAAAATTACATCAAAAAAATATTGCAGTAAAGTTTACGGTAAAAGTGGTCGTTGGTTCACATCAAAATAATGGCTTTATATTTATAGCATTTTTACAGTGTAGTTTTACTGATGTATAATCGATAATTGCCAACAAAAGAATCCAGCTCAGCTCTTCATTTATCTGTATCCCTTCATGTGGTATTCCACGCCAGGATCTGATGCATTGAGGTGCCCACATATTGGATACACGACGCGACAATCTGTGAAATTATTTTTAGCCCTGGGTTCCTGAAGGCTTTTCCTCTTGATTATTTCTTTTTTCTCTTTCATATGCTTTCCTTCCCCTGCTAAAAGTCTCTCCCCCACCCAGGCTCGTGTTATTGGCTATGATTTTCCATCGTTTACTATAAAAAACTGAAATGTCTAATATTACCGTTTCATTGCTAAGATTCCTGTGCCATTTATACCACAGGACCTACCGAATTATGTCCATAAACATCGATATCCCACACTAATATTGTGGCGTTTGATGATACATTCCCCTTTTATCCAGACAAAGAACAGAACTCTCTCCCTTTCCCCCTTCTCTTTCTCTACTTGTTTCTCCCACTTTTCATAGCTGTCTCCCTCCAGGAAAAAAAAAAAGTGATTCCATAAACAAGTATGAATTGAAAACGTTGTTATTGATCCCCACTCCTGTGTAGCAGCGGCGCAGTAAACAGGCCTGCAAAACGCCTGTATCTTTGCACGGAAAAGACGCATAATCTCTCTTTAAACTGAGTGTTTCAATCGTATCAATCAATCAACCAATCAATCAATCAATCAGTCAATCAATCAATTAATCAGTTCACGCTTTGCAGAGCAGTAAATTGAAGTGCATAACTTTGTTCTAAGCGATTTTTCCTTTCTTGTTGTGTTTTGCTTTTGTTTTGTTTTGTTTCTCCGTGAGAGTTTTGATATCTCAGTTTAGTCCAGAATGTGATATGTCTGAACTGCTCTATACCGACGTGTAATGTAAAGTTGAAACCTATTCAGTTTTGTGAAGGCAAACAAGACTTCCAAGGCCAGAAGTTCATTCAAGTATTTGACAACAAAGAGTGATTGTATTGTTCCTCATGTATTGTTATCTTTATTTGCGTTATTTTGTATTATTTTTAAAAGTTGTTTCTTCTCTCTTCCCTCTCTCTCTTTCTTTCTTTGTTATTCATTGATGGATGCATTGATTTATTTTATTTTCTAGTTTTTGTTATTAATATGTTATCCATGTATTTGTTTCTGAGCGTATATATGGATTCGATGCTTTCCAGAACCTTAAACATTCTCGAGGTAAAAACGCGTAGCCCGGAGTTTATAACTTGGTTCTTTGCTCCCATCTGCAGGCGGTGTAAGAGAGCCATCGGTGGGGTGTCTCCTATGGAGTGCCATCCTCGACACTCCAGGAGAGACATCTCTTCTTTCTCTCCTTTGCTCCTGTTTTCTGTTCCGCTTTCTTTCCTGTTTTGACACAGTATAGCCGTAATCGTGCTGATGTGTCGTTAAACCTCAACACAACAGAATACAATTCGTAGGGAAAGCAAAATCATAACTTAATTTCTTCTCTCCTCTCTTTTCTTCCCTCTCCCTCCTCTTTTCTCTCCATCCATCCCCTTCTCCCAGCCTCCCCTCTCTTCCTATTACTCATGGACTGTTTTGGGAACGCCATCCAAAAGTGAATTTGTCCTCTGTCTGACCCCGTAATTTCCCAGGTCTCACATGGTTAACTCTGCTCTTTCTGAACACTTGCAATCTCCTACTGGACTCGGACAACTCACGTTGATACCCAACACGCACGTCAACCCACCAGGTACCTACATCTCACCAACCCTTCCTTCCTCATCCTCTCTGAATGGACAAGGATATCAATCAATTAATTCCACGTTTATATAGCAATAATAAGTTTCGCCGTTTTGGCTTTTGACAAGTGAGTCCCACTGCAATGAAAAAAAAAAAAAAATCCTCATTGACTATCGTAGAAATAGGCGTATTTTCCTGTATTTTGCCCCAACTTTTTTGTAAGATTTGTAATTGTAGGTGAGTAGTCGTGTATGAGTGAACTTAGGACAAGATTTGCCATTTCCATTTTAAGCTATAGACAGATTATTGTAGGCGAGAGTTTGCAAATATTGTTTTATTTTGTGTATCTGTTTTTTTTTTTTTTTTAATTTATTTATTTATTTTTTTGTGTGTGTGTGTGTAGTTGGTAAAAGATATGACGCCACGCATTCTTTTTGTATCTTAATGCGTTCCAGAAGAGGAGGGGAGCTTAACAGGGTATATATATATATATATATATAATATTAAATCCATGTCTATTATAACTATTTCATAACATATTTGGACATTCTGGCTTTGCAATAGACACAGAAAGAATGTGCCAAGGCTATGTCAAAGGAGACCGAAGACGGAACTTCTTTCTTAATGAATAATCACCCAAATTGCTATTTACAGTACCATTCAGTTAAGGGTTCGTCTCAGTCAACGAAATACAGATCCAAAGTTGTTCTTGTCTTCTATTGGTCCTACTTAGCTCTCGATAAAAATATAAAAAAAAATCAGTTTGCTTACAAGAAAAGATTTACTAGATCATAATAGTGACTAAATCCGTGCGTAGTAAAGGACACGTCAAGCATACCAAAATAGCAATGCCTCTAGTGCCATGGCGTCCAGTGTTGGCACGTGAGGCACATTTGTATGGGACTGATTTCACATGGGAAGCCCTCATGCAATCTACGGAAAAAAATAGGCGCCATTTTGGGCGGATTCGTTTGGTCTTGCTTTTCTCGCCTGTCTGCATTGTTCTGCTTTGCCATTTGTATATAGGTCTACATACTGCATATAATATGAGACACGACACGATGAAATCAGGCGCTTGTCAAACCGAGGCATCCGGAGAAATCACGTGTTTTTTTTTTTTTCATTGAATCAATTTTTTACGCATTTTTTTTTTCTTCACCAAGCCCTTCTATATCAATCTTCAAAAGCAGTTCATTTACTGAAATAGCTCGTGTACATCCCAAAATGTATAATATAGTGGCATGGCCTAACAAGGATTGATAATGATTTACAAAAGTGAGCGGCCATTTTCTCAATACACTAAGCTGCACCAACAGGTCACCCCCATGGTCTTTAACTGGCCATCTCTCAACTTCTACTAAAGATAAAACAACTTTTTTGCACACACTGATAGAGAAATGGATAATCTTTACAGTGACACCAATAACTCTATATCCCTAAAATTTGACAAGAGTCTGATTTCATCGCATCGCATGTCATATGTGTTAAGCATATAAATTATCAATATTACTTTAAGATGATGAAGTTGTAATTTCTGGTGTTTTATATGCAATCTCGTCGTCATTAAATCTAATTAAAAATGTAACTTTTCAAAAGTTCAACTGTTGAAAAATTTCCCATTACCATAAGGAAATGTATTGAGGGACTGGAGTGGGTAAGAAAGATCTCGGGGATGACATGAAATATGAAAACAAGTACCTTAAGGGAGTATTGAATGAGATCCTGTTATTTCCAGCATTGGTGGAAAATCCATTTCCCTGGCTTCTTTTTATATCAGAGTAATCGAATGTTTCCTTCAAGAAATAGGCTTTTAGGGGAAACATTCCAAACAATACTGTTTCAGAAAAGAAAAGAAAAACAAAAAACAAAAACAAAAACAAAACTACTGGCTGACTTGTGGCATTCTAAAACGTGTGACTTCAGAAAACAACATTTAATCTTACCTTGCCAAGATAAATCTGCCTGTGCAGTAATGCCTGTAACAGTAATATAGCTTAATGTGCTTTAATTTGAGCATTAAGCCACAGTTCTTGCCATTTCCTCGATCATGTAATGGAAGTTACTCCTAGGGTTACTATTAACAGGATCGAAGATCAGACTCATGAGTTATAATACAAAAGCATAGGTGCAGGGTATTATTCATTTCATATATTTACCTGTAAGCAGCTGGGTGGTTGTTACACCATAGTGGGTACCAACAAAATTGACATACGGTAACTGGTCTGTAACATCTATGCCCACCTAGAGAACCACGCTGCTGCGCCAATCTCTCGCTTATGCGGTTAGTGTTACGTGCATATTCATGCAAAAGTCACATTTACGGAATGTATTATGCGAAATATATGGTACATCTAATCCCTAAATTGTCAATGCTAACGTTATAATGTTAGAAAAACTCTGTCCCCTTTGTTAATGTTAATTTCACTGTACAGAATGTCACGTAAAGTTCAGTGTCCGGTTCGATTCATGCAGTAAGCCGAGCATAGTATTCACTTCCATTTTTATTCGTTACGTGTCTGTAGATAACAATAACTATAAAAATAATAACAGCAACAATAATAACAATAGTAACAACAAAAACAACAAAAAGGATGATGATAATTATAGAAAATTAATAACATATTCATAAGCACCGTTACCTTTGTAATAATAATAATGATAATAATAATAATAATAGTGATAGTATTAAAGGCCTAAAGGTCAACATTGTTGACAATCAGATTAGAAGGTATAACTTATAGATAATCGATACTGCTGTAATCAGCAATGTCCACAAGGTCCGTGATGGAATCAATTATGCACAAGAAATCGATACGATACCTGGTATATCGTGTGGAATTTCCAGCTCTTCACTTTTTCCTGAGAAAATGTCATCAATGTACTGTACGAGCTTTAGTTTTGTTTCTTTGATGTATGTGTGTATACGTGGATGCATAAATGTGTGAGTAATGTGTTTTGTCAAATGAAATTCAAGGAAACAGTTATTTTTATTTGTATTTATTTTTTTTTCTTAGAATCAGAAAACTCGACTATTTGCTTGTGTAAGGTCTTAAGTAGCGTGCAGTGTATGTTTTATAGAATAAGATGCTCTTGTCTGCAAGAAGAAATTAATTATTAATTCTAAGAACATCTCATCTTTCTTTCTTTCTTTCTTTCTTTCTTTTTTTCTTTCTTTCTTTCTTTCTTTCTTCTTTCTTTCTTTCTTTTTTTCTTTATTTCTTTCTTACTTTCTTTCTTTCTCGCTTTGTTTGAGACAGGTGAGGGGAGGGGTATATTGTGCTGTGTTACAGTATATACTCAGTTCCCATAATATTATACTGTCAGGCGACATCTGTAATACATCCCTATATCCCACATACGTAAGTTACCTTTCTGTGATCTTAGCATCTATACTATTTCTAAGTCTAATCTTTTGGGAGAAGGGCGGACAAATGGGAGACATGATGGAAAGGGGGGGGGGGGGGGAGGGAGGAGGCCAGGGATATGCCACACTATTTCATACTGTACTATCTCAACTCTCATTATATTCGTGTTACGCAACACCTGTAACAACAGCAGTCTCACTTGCCAATTACACACCACTCCCTGTAGTCTCGGCAGTTTCCTTTTTTTTTTTTTTTGTTTCTTTTTCTTTGTTTTGGTTGCAAAGAATTTTATTATTTGGATTTCATCTTCTTTTCATTATGTCTGATTTGGGGGAGGAGACAGGGATATAATAATATAAAGAATACAGTTCACTAGTTTCATGTACAAGTACTATTTTAGTTCTCATTACATTGGAACGTGACACCTGTCATAACCAGTAGTCTTTCTTGGTATGCATTAGAAATTGTCCTACTTTTGCAGTAATTATCATACGTTGATCTTGACATCACTGTTACTTCTAATTTTCGTTTTCGGCACTCGGTGAAAGGGGGGGGGGGGGGGAGGAGGGGGAATATAACATGCTGCTTTCTAAAGTGT
>JBCAUA010228522.1:0-36479 GCA_038406235.1 Peronia verruculata | reverse complement strand
GTGGCTTTGTTTACTTGCTCTGCGCATGGCAGACAAATCTGGACGAATGATGAGCTCTCAGACTTGTCACATCATAACAAACCCACATGTGAGCGATGTTTCCTAGGTCATGTGATTTTGCTTAAAATACCTAATAGCTGTCTTTTTGCATGGACAAAGTGATGTAGATTAGTTACTGACTGTGTTGGCATTGTCTGAGTGTTTCAAATGACAAATAAACTTTTTTGCAACGATTAAATTAAATGTGAATATATCAATTCTTGTTACTGTGCCATCTATAGATGTTCATGAGACATGGCACACGGAATGCATTTTGTTATTTTTGCTTTCATCTTTAGGAAATGGAAAACAGAGCATCTTTGGTGGACAAATGTAAAGTTAGTAAAACATTGGTAATAAATATTATGAATTGATTTTGAAAACAAAACATGAAAATAGAAAAACTAAGTGTCACTGCAGTGCAGTAAGAAGTGTAACCTTCCTACTTTAGCAGGAAAATAGGCTTTTGGGCTCTATCCAGATTCTCTACTGACCTTTTTTTTTTTTTTTTTTTGTCCTTTTTAATTAAAAATACTGCAATTTTACTTCTTGCCTTATGAATTTGGCATGAAAAAAGCAGAGGATGAAAGGTTTCCTGCTTTTACATGAAAAAAGATTGACATCCCTGAAATATTTATTAGACTGGCCTAAATCAGAGATTATCTCTTTTTCTCTTACTTTGAAACACAGCAGCTGCCCTTTCAATAATGTTTCTGTGAAAGCCTACCCATTTAAAATCATTATAAAATTATAGTTTCATCATTTAAACATATATGTTTGTTATTTTTTTTAATTTAAAAAGAAATATTTTTTTGTTGTTGTTGAAGGGCCATCTGATATTCAGTGCTTAGGAATGTCCATGTGGAGCTCCCATGGTTATGTTGTCTCTGAGACAGTTGTCCCATATTCAAATGGTGCCATGACAACAGATCACTATAGGTCTTACAGACTAGAGCCACAGCAACATGAAGAGGGCAAGAGCTTTGGCTATGGAATGGGTGTTGATGATGATGCTTATTATGTCAGAGGGAATTCAGCTGTTTTTTGCACCAGGGATAACATATTGAACTCTGTGGCATATATTAATCAGGTTAGTTTTATAATCAAGTCTGTTGTCGTATATTTAGTTTATTTCTATCTGTAGATAATTAATCTTAAAGGTAATTGACTTTGTTGATCTATTTGATAACTGGAAAAGCAGTATTCCTGTCAACTAGTTATTACAAATTTCAAAATATACTAAAGAATACAGAATGCTTTGGAATTTTTGTTTTGCATCATATTCCAAGCAGATTGCATGTGGTAGGTATTACCTTTATCATAGCAAGAGGTTGGAAAATGTAGCTTATCCTGGTGTCCACATATTGTAGTTAAGTCATATTTTGCTTTTCAAATGATTATTTGCAAAATATGTGATCATTTATTAATCTAACCATCTGTATTTTTACAACAACAACAAAATAAGAACAGGGTTGTTTCTAAGAGATGAATGTTTATCCTCATCCAGTTTATCATAATAGCAACATCTAACATTTATTGCTCTCCCTCCTCTGTAGGAGTTTCAGCTGCTGGGCCTGCCCCTCTTTAAATATGACGGATCTCAGTGCAGTTCAGATGTTATTTTCTTTATCAACCGTGTGTATGACCTACTCACACTTCATCATAAAACCAGTGCAGTGAGGGAAGACCTAGAAAACAGGTTTAATGTTTTTGCTTTCACTGATATTAACTTTATCAAAAATGTCCAGAAGTTTAAAATAAAAATGTAAAGACTTGTTAAGAAATGAATAAGAATGGCACTTTAACACGTGGCAAGATCTCTGTAGATTTGTTTTTGAGCAGAAAATGACAGAAATGCATCAGAGCATTGTGCTTGCATAATTTAAAAAAACAAAAAAAAAAGATTTTGTTGATTTTTAATGAAAACTTTTAAAACTCCAGGAATATCCCGTAATTGGTTTTCTGGCTACATGTATATATCTCTTTTTTTGATAAGAAAGTGTGTTTCACTTTTTTGGATTTCTGAACTTTTTTTGTCTCTTTGTCTGTTAATATCTTGGTGGAACTTTCTCCAGGAGCACATGAATTTTACCATGCCATTGATCAAATATGCAGAAACCACAGACTATCGTGTGAAAGTGACCATCACCAGTCTACCGTTGCGAGGTTGAAAAGATTGCAAGAGAATGCTGAACGAGAACTTGACAAAGAAAGAGAGAAATTCCGTCAAATTAACCTGAAGTACAAGCAAGTCTGCAGCAAGCTGAAGTTGGACAAAGAAGAAGTAAGTTAAGTGTCTTCGTTCGCTATTATTTACATTACTAAAAAGATTAAAAATATGATTATGTGGAGTAGTATGACTTGTTTGAATTTTGTCCCATCGCCTTGCACTGAATTATATGAGATGAGATGTATTTTATGTGTTACAGTTTGTCAAGATTGCAGGGTAAGCTTCTTTTAAGAGAGAGAATGAGAATGGGAGATGTAAGAACAGAAATGTGACCAAAGGGAAAAAATAAGGAAATAAGGTGCAGCATCATATGTCTTGCGACCAGGGTAAATGAGTCTGAAGTTGCATCAGGCAATGAAGATATACAGCTGATTTTGGTCATTTTTAAATACTTTCCAAGATACTAAATTTTTTTTTAATTTCAAAGAATGACAGTTTAACCTTTTATTATCTGAAAAAAAGAAGTTTTGGTACCATAGTCAGAAAATAGTGAAAAATGGTCAAAAACGGCTGTGACTTGCTCACCCAGCATGACTTCCAACTCATTTGTCCTGGACGCAAGACATATGGTTATGTTATGTGAGAAAAACTTTACAACATCCAGTGTTTGCAGGACAGCTGAAGGAAATGAAATGTCAAGAAGAGAAAGAGGATACCTTTCCTTCCTTGCTGTAGACAAGCAATAGATCATGTGTTATAACACTGGGAATAAAAAAGGTTGTATGAACTATGATTCTTAGCACATGCTGTACATGGCCAAGTACTATGTGATGAGATACATTTCCTCTTATAGTTTTTGTCTGTCTTTGATACATTTCATACATCACTCTTTTGATATGTCATACAACTTTTTTTTTTTTTTAAATGTGCATAGGTAAAGAGGTTGACAGGAATTCTCCATTCGAAAGATTTACAACACAAACATGAGCAGAAGAAGAAAGAAAAGGAGGTTCACAAGTTAAAGGAGAGGCTGCATCAGCTTCTGGCAGACAAATCTCCAGACAGAAAAGTTGGTCAGTAAACCTGAGGAGTTTCTTTTGTTTGTTTGTTTGTTTTTTAATCCAGTCTTTTCCTCTGCCACATTATTAGACACACATTGGCATTTTGGGACG
Organism: Peronia verruculata; assembly: GCA_038406235.1. Lineage (NCBI taxonomy): Eukaryota > Metazoa > Mollusca > Gastropoda > Systellommatophora > Onchidiidae > Peronia > Peronia verruculata. The sequence continues at coordinate 33,098 of JBCAUA010228522.1, read as the reverse complement.
TAATTATGTTCTTGAAGGTACATTCGTATGAATTTGAAAGTAGTGACCATGCTCAGTTGTATTAAATAAAGGAAATTGTTCCAGAATAAAGGTTTTGTAGTTCCTTAAACTCCTCAGAATAGATATCCTGTCTGATATTCAGTGACCTGGAATTAGCAGTGTGTTTTCATCATTGTTTGCACGGAGAAAAAGGTTCTACTTGAATGTTGCCAAATTCAGTACCTATGAAATGCCTGTTAGCAAAATGGTTCCAAAAATAATGAATTACAGCATTTAAACTAGAACTGTAAAGATTCTTTCCTCATGTATCAAGTCAGAACTGCTCAGTGAGTCAATAAATCGGATCTTGTTAGTTTCTGAAAATTTGTTTTCGGATCATGAACCCAGCCATGAAGAAAATTCTGTTCCTTTTTGTCTTTACTTTACTCTGTGACACTGTTTAAAGTTGCTATTTTATGTGAACAGGTATGGATCTGATGAATGTTGTAGGTCGCAATGAAGGCAGAAGGGCTACTTGGAAAAGTGGACCTGGAAAGTATGTAGCAACATTGTTATTTTCATCCTCAGATATGAAATAAATGCAAACTTTCCAAATGTCTCTCAGAAATGAACATTATTACTTTCCAAATACTAACTTAACAATGTAATGGTTAAAAATGTTAGTTGTCTCTCAGAAATGAACATTATTACTTTCCAAATACTAACTTAACAATGTAATGGTTTAAAATGTTAGTTGTATGATGGATGAATGACTAAAAGAAAGTTCCTCCTGTCATATCTGAAATTTTGTTACATAGTAAAGTATACCAGTACATAGTAAAGTATACCATAGAGATTTATTTCAAATGTTTGCTATGAGACAGGCAAGTGTCGCATGATATGTATTGTTTGACAAATATGAGAATTCAATACAGACAGCTTATCATCAAAGACAAAGTTATGGATAGACTTATCTTAGAGTGGATATTAGTGGGTACTACGGAATGTAGTATCTTTTCTTCTCCTTTCCTTAATATTAAACACACTGGCAAAAAATATAGGAGGGAGGGAATAGAGAATTTGCTGGCCTCGCTAGAAAGTCCACCAAAGTATCTCTGTATATGGGTATCAGTTTCCTTATGCTGTTTTTTTTTGTTTGTTTTTTTTTTGTTTGAGTAGAATATCATAAATCATATATGATATTGCAGGCAGGAGGAAGAGATGTACCAAATCCTTATCAACAACTATGAGGACAGGCACAGGGAGCTCATGCAGGAAAACAGTGAACTGCGAGACTGTCTATTGTCATTGCAGCGTGAACTGTCAGCACTGTTGAAGCGCACAGGAAACATGGCTGTCACACATGAGGTGGGCTCGAGTTCATCTTGCAATATGTGACTTATATTGTCATTGTGGGATTATTTGTTGTTAAAGTTGATGTTTAGAACAAGGTAATAATCATCTGTTTTAGAGCACATAATAACAAAATAATTATAATTGCTTTTTTATTGCTATTAAATTTGTTACCCAAAATTTGATTCATGCAGCTCTATTTGTTCCTCAGTCTTAAAATCTATGGCTGTTGTCAGCTCTTAAGGTTGATGGGTCTCGAAAGTTTATTTCAAAAATGTTAATCTTGACAAAGGAAAGCTATGCTTGCAAATTTATGCCGGTGATCCTTTTAACTCACTGAAGACTGAGCTTGTTTTGAGTTTGGATACACTGAAGACTGGCATTTTCAGAGGAATTTCAAAAATTAAGAAACGCACTTTTCATAGTCCCACATATCAACTATTTTAATACATACGACTGTACTAAACTGACAGTCTGATACAGAAAACAGAAATGCATTTTATTACATAATGATTTTTTTTTTTTTTTCCATGAGTCAGATTTCAGGTTTCCCGAGAATTTGGGGGAAAAAAAATGGAAAATGTAGGTCTAGCTCAGTTGTCCAATAGTCAAACAGTGACTGTTTCTACATCTCTGCCGGCTGTGGAAGAAGAAAGCTTCTCTAGATGTAGAAGCTCTAGATATAGACAAGGACGATACTGTTGCTTTGCTAGTACTATGTCCAGAATTATAAGGTCTAGCTCTAGATTTAGACATTGAATTGTTAGACCACCTGTATCATAGAACTCTGGCTTTGATTATATCTACAGATTCATAATCTCAGTCTCCTGCATCTGACAGGTCAGCATTAGAACTAACAGTCATTGAATGGTTTGAAAACCCTTCCTCTTTCCTTGTCTTTCCCCACTGTCCATTGTGTTTATTAGATCAACTGGACTATAGTTTTCCTTCACTATTTTCCTTGTTCCTCGAAAACCCTAAAAGTTACTGGCCAATTTCCACCAAACTCAGTATGAAACAAAAAAAATGGTGACTGTGCAGTAAGAGGCATTTCCCGGTGCATTTGCGGGAAATGGGTTGATGTGAAAAAAATAATAAGGTTGATACTGCGTAGGGTGCGGGAAACATCTGACAACAGACTCTCTCCCATATGTCACGGGAAATGTTGATAGTGAGTCAAGCTCACTGAACTATTGATTTTGAGCCACCTTTTTTTTTTTTGAAAACACAGTCAACTTTTTGTGGTCCTAGAAAGAAGGTGAATGACTTCATGAAATAATCAGGTTAATTGTGATTCATGTCCTGTTTCAGGTCCAAGGTCCCCAGGACTTGTCTATATCATCAGAGGAAGAACATTCCGGTCGATCACGTCTTTCAGTGGCAGATTTGGATGAAGGTTAGAGATTTCATGTTATGATGGTGCCATCTCCTTTCTTTTCCAGCATGATGTTTTTCTTATAACTTGATGTTATGCAGGTGTGGTTATAATCGTTCCCTCATCCTTGTCGCAGTAAATTCTGTTGATACTAGAAGAGAAGTAATTCATTGGGTATTAGTTAATAAAGTTTCTATGGAAAGGTCTACTCCTCAACTTTCCTTGTTGGTCCTTGGTCAGAGCTGATGATGAGCCATGATTAAAGAAATGTATTAGTATTTACCTGTCCACCCAGAAATCCTGTAGTCTGGAATATGGTATTTGTAGAGAAAACAATCATTTAAAAAAAGGGAAACAAAATTTAGGATTTAATATATATGCAAATGATATGCACAAAATTGACAGACTTGTTTGTTTTGTACCTATCTCCAGGATATTTCCAGATGCCATGCGATATTGTCCGGCAAGAGATAGAGCGAACCTTCAAAGAGACATGTGATCAAATCAGTGACAGTATGAAAAAGTCATTGGGGAGAGGTAAGTTTGACAGCTGAATTGAAACATCAGCATTCTTTATGTGATTGCCATATTGAAAGATTACAACATTATATGATCAATGCTCACAGTAACTCGTTCACTGCAGGGATCCCCATGACTGAAAATAATGAGGTGACCAGTACCCCCAGCTCCAAATTTTTGGGGGTGATTCTGGAATTTTTGAGGGTGATGAAACTAAAATGTCTTTGCCACGTGAAATGTGCAAACTTATTTAATGTTAAACCCTGTAGGTTTGTTGTTTGTTTTCAGTGGAGAACGCCCACGTCAAGAAACTTACGCTTGGTCTCTGTTTGACGTCAACCATTCACGCGAGCGAAAATAACACACTGTGGTTCCAAAAATAATGTACCTGCTCAAAACGTACTTATGAAAAATTCTGTTCATGGTTTTGTGATTTTTGTACGTGAAAACACATAACTGTACGTGAATCGGGAACCCTGTGTGATGGCTGTCAAACAGTTAATGAATTTATCAGATCTTGAGTAATTATAGTTTTTGTTTGTTTGTTTTTTTGTGTTCAGTCTATTTACGGCAATTGGAAGAAATCTTGTGGCACTTGTGTTCATAAATTAAGAATCTCAAACTTTCTGACCGAAATATACTTTGTTTTGTCATCCCACAAGTAAACATACCTCTTGTTCCCTCAGATGTATCTAAACGGAGATCATCAGTCAGCCATTCCAAGTCAGGTGGGCCAAATTCCTCAGAGTCACAGGGTAGTGAAAGAAGACATTCTGCAGTAGATGTTTCAGAGATAGAGCGACTGAGGAAGCAAATTGGTCATTACAAAGATATTATACAACAGCAAGAAGAGTTGATACAGGTACGTGTATTGCACCCTCAATAACCCTAGAATTTTCAATGCACTATTGTGGACAAGAATTTTGTGTCACATGTGTACAATGTAATTTTTGCAGTGTATATGGATTGGGTCAGAGGTTGGTACCAACTGTGACACTATCTATCATACATTACGGTATGTGCAGTTTTGCATTCTAAATTTTGAAGATTTCTTGTCAGATAAATGCTCCAGCCATCTGCAGAAAAAAATTAGCTATTAATATGCTGATTTATGGATGAAGGATCATTATAGCATTATTCTACCGTCTAAATATAATTCTTGAAATAGTTTGATCATTGAATAGTTACTCCTGAAAATTGAGAGTAATTCCCATCAAAACCTTGCCTGTGAACAGCCCTTCCTATCATCTGAGTGAAGTTTCATCTGGTTATTGTTTTCAGATATCCTGGTTCATGTTCGGGTATGACCATTAATTTCTCATTGATTTAAATCTTTTGCCAGTAGACCTCAGACTTCAACTCTCTCTCATTTTCAGATGTCATGTTTTTTTTTTTTTTTTAAGTTGAAGTTTTCAGCAACTTGAGACTGTCTCTGTGAGTTGTATTCTGATATAATTTTCTTTATCATCGCCTTGAAACTTTCTCAGCCATCTTTAGACTTTTTCTCACAGTCACAATATGACATTTTTTTTTTCATTGATTTTTATGCATCTTCTTGTGCTGAGTGGTTTTGTGATAGAAAATTTGTTTATTGATCTGAATCTTTCTCAGCATTCTGTTGACTTGCACCCTCAACGACCTTCCAGTCTATTTTTTTTTTTTTTTTTGCTGTTTTGAAATCCTTCTTAGCAAACTATGGACTTCTACTTAATGACATTTTGATTTGTTTTGCACGTTTCATTGATGTATTTCTCTCTTAGAAATACTTACTGTCAATCTCATTGGTCCAGTGAAGTTTCGATCGCTTAAAACTTTTTTACTGTCATCTTTATACTCTCTGTTGATTTTTTTTTTTTTTTAATGGTTTTTGGCATTTTTTTTTTTTTTTTAGAGAATGCATTTGAACCCTCAAATATTTTAAGGTTCTCATGCTCAATTACAGTTTGATCAAGTGTTTGCATTTGATTAGATAGTTCTTAGGAGATCTAAGACTTAAACCCTGACCTGCGTTTCAGTATGATGTTTTTTTATTGACTGATTATATTTTTTTTTCAGCAATCTTTAGACTCCCATTCCCAGTCGGTTGAGAACACATTCCTGCATGAATCACAGCTGTTGAAGGATAAGGAACATTTGGCAGAGCAGAAGAAACTTTTCGTCAAAGAGAGAAACAATTTTGAGAAAGAGAGAAAAGCATTCACAGAGGCAGCCATTAGACTGGGGAAGGAAGTAAGAAAAACAGATACATAACAATGATTTTATCGGCATAAACAACCTGAAAATTTTGATTCGATATAAAATTCACAGTCATTTTTTCACTATCAGGAATTGATTTGATATTATTGTGGCTGCAGTGATAAACATAATTTGTGGAAATACAGTTTAGAATTATCATTCATAATATCCTGTCCTTGGTAATTTTAAAAAAAAAAAAATTCTGAACATATTTATCAAGCATATTGAAGAGATAAGTAGTATAACATGCAGATTCTAGTTTCAGTATGTACAACAGAAAATGCAGTTTTAATTATCATGTATAACTTCATAAATTAACCATGGAATTCTCTCACCTATTGTTACTAGTAGGTGTATTAGTGTATAAAAAATCCCACTGAAATTGCTTGTACAAGCTTTAATATTTGCACTGGATATAATAGTCATCCTTATTGAAGTATTTCTCATTCTCTTTTGCAGAGACAGTCTTTACAAGAGGAAAGAGCTAAAATCCTCAAACAGCAGTTTTTGAACATAAGCCCTTTTAAAGAAAATCATCCCAAGAAGTTCAAAGGAGGTAATGTATCTCTAGCTCATCCTTCAATAGTAATGCACCTGTTTTAAGTTATTGTGTGGGAACTATTGAAAATCTATGAAGGGATAAAAAGTTATAACATAATTGTCTTCTGGTTTTGTAGGAATAATGTGAATAATGTTTGTGCTGACTATTTTTGGCCATTTTAGATAATATTCGCTAACTTCTTGGCCAAATATCTTCAAATACTATGACATCGTCAATTAAATGGCACCCAGGCGGTGAAATGAAATCATGTTTGATTCTGTGTTCTTTCTTAGTCTATATTATCCTGTTATGCTGTTCAGGATATTTTTGTTTGTATATCAGTATGAATGTGTCTCACATATATTTTGTGCTTCATCAACTGTGAACAAAATTTCCTTTTTCTAAGTCAAAGTTTATCTTAATCTCTTATCTTATTAGTATTGCCACTGTGGGTGGTGAAATGCACTATTACTACTCCTATGTTTATTTTTATTATTCAGTGGTGAAATACTCAGGAATGTCAAATTTCCTACTTCAGCAGGATTTCCCACTTTTTCATGTAGACAGACTGACATCCTTGAATACTTCTTTACTGGAAGTTATTTTCAGAAAGATAATGGGATCAATTTTTATTTGTCCTCAAAAAGAAATTCTATTCCCAGTTGATGAGCACAATATACATACATCATCCCTGTAAGTCTCTAAACACCAAATCCGCAGAGGTGAATTTTATAAGAGAGACAAATAACTTAATAATTCGAAGTGAAATAGTGAATCCTGCATTTAGTCCACGTGACAAAAAGTGTAACTTTCATTGGTTCCATGGATTTGATATTTATAGAGGAGGTGGTGGAAACCCATTCTAGTTTAATAAAGCCAAAAACGTCATAACCCAATTTTCCTGACTTAAGTGTTTAGAGACTTACAAAGACGATAAACAAAATACATCTATAGTCACATGTATATAGACAAAAATATTGTAAAATGTATCAGAATACGACTGATTCAAGAAACAAATTACCTTAACTCAACAAGTATATTGCTTATGGCAGAAATGAATTTTTTTGATGCCTGTATTTAGTTCTTACATGCAAACAAACACAGACTTATTTTTTAATAGGTCGTTTTTATCACTGAAAATAGAACAATATCTTAAATTGATTGTCATTGTCACTGCCTGTTTTCACATGTAGATGGTCCCCCAAGTCGATTGTTGCCAGCTACACCAGTTTTCTCCCCTGCCAAGTCTGGACCCAAAAAATCAGATTCCTCTCTTCCTACCACTGCAGAGCTTTACAAGGTCCTTGGGCTTTCTCCTGTGCCTAAGTAAGTCAGACACTTAATGGAGACTGAGAGTCTGAATATATTTTGTTCTATCTCATATTTTAAAAAGATGTGAACATTTACTTAAGCTGGTAAATGGTAATGAAGTGAAACTGGTTCTTCAATAATTTTCTGCCGTGATATCAGCTTGCATCTGAAAATGAAAGACACATGTAGGTTTTTCATATGAATTGGCTCACATGATTTTTTATGTCTTATAGTATTTCAGAATTTCAATTTCAAATTCTTAAAATGTTCATTGTCATCCAGTTTGATTTCTTTTTCTTTTTTTTTTGGTCTTCTGACGTGATTACTTTTTGTATTTTGCCTCAATTATGTTTGCATTTTACAGCTTAGCCCTTCAGCTAAGAACCTGGTCTACCTATGAACCCACCTCAGCTGCAAAACATATTTTTCTGTCTACAACTTATCTGTCTAATGATCCTATCCTAAACTGAAAATTGTCTTAAAAGTCTTGTGTCAAATCAGAACTCACTAGTACTCATGGTGTCATTTCACATCAGATTGTTCACAGACATGTAATAAAATGGGAAGGTGGAGGGAACTGGGAGACAAGGAGGGAAGATGAGGCCTGCATGACTGCCTAATCAGGCCAAGTGTTGACTGGTCCTCGATCATTTCTTTCTGGACCAACATTTGAGGCACTATCCCTAATTGGCTCTGTGTATAAGGGTGAATACATATAGCCTCCTGACTGGTTTGTGGTTCACCTGTTTTGGTTAGTTTGGCCCACTTTTTAACGACTCATCACAACTTATCAGTTTATCCAAAGGTAATATAGCAGTATCATGTTTTCATTCAGTAATGATACCATCTTGTGGAAACTCATTTGACATTTAAAAGAAGCTAACCATTATTGTAAGATCTAATTACAAATCATGCATGTGGACACACAATGGAGAGAGCTGTTTCCATTCACATAAATATTTAACTGACAATGATGATCACCTACAGTAAAAAAATGATATAAAGAATAGTCACCAACAAACAAATACTTCTTTACATCAGTAGCTCTGTACATCCATCGCACTTGCATGGAGGAGGTCCATAGCATTTAGAATCATATACATTTTATGAAGCATATCATAGCACCTGGGTACATATACATTAGAAACAACCAAAGTTTCAAATTTTGTCTGATCCTCTAGCATTGTCAACAGAGAAGACTTTGCCAAGCCATATTTCTTAACAAATTCCAGTTTTTGAGAGACTGATGCGATCCACTTCACGAAGCACTGCATTATAAAGTCCAGTGCATATGGTGATCACTTTTTTAGGAGCTTGTGTTTGTTAGCATGTTACTAGATTTATATGATTTATTAGAACTGAAACATAAAACATTCTTCACTAACTAGGCCATATGTAAGAAAGAAAGGTGAGCCACATGGCCCATGGAAAAATTAAGTGTGCTATGTTTAGATTGTGTGCAGGCTGATTCTGCGAGCCCATCTCGCTGTGACATTCCATTCTACCCTCGGCTGACTCCATGGTCAGACTGAACTCTTACTGAGGGCCAAGCGAATTTATTTTCATCATAAACAAGACAAAAAAGCTGAAGCATAATGTTTAGATCATTACATCTGTCAGTTGGTCATGTTTGCTAAATGTTCAGAAAATAATTAAAATAAAGAAGAAGGATAGATGTGTTCTTTGTATCTGTCAGTTTGGTACAAGAGTGTTTATTACAAATGCACTCCACCTGTATTCATAGCAGTCAAGCAGAAAATCTCAATAATGAGCAGATAGAATGCATATTCTTTCAGTTCACTTAAGAGCCCAACTGTCTTAACTTGGAGCCTTCTATTTTTGTCTCCTGGTGATTGGTCTCTTAGGCAGAGACCACCATGACATAATTTTTACTTGTCAAGGGTCAGTACTTTTAGTGCCCCTCACACATTTATTTTATCAATTTCATGGTCATTTTAGATCCCCTGAGAGATCAAGTGGACATCAACCTGAGCACGATGTCAGTCAGGATGGCAGTGTAGAGGAAGTTAAATCTGTACACCTCTCTGCGGCTCCTAGACCCATCACTGACATGAGCACCATGACGGGCATGGTTACTACAGCACTGACCATCACTACCACAGCAACAGCAGCAACCACAACCACTTCCAGCTTATCACCTTCATCAGAGGCAGCCTTTGATTTGCAAAAAATTAAAGCATCTTTGCTAAGTAAGAAAGTCCCACTGTTCAAATCAGATGATCCATAACCATTTGATCTGCTGACTTTTAAACCTTGCATCCAAATATGAAATGATACCTTTGTGAAGAACTGTTTTGTTGGTCATAAAATTTGTGAAAAAGAATGCAACCAAACAGCAGGTATATGGAAATGTCTGTTGAATAAAACTGTGATTTAGTAAACTTTGCAAGATATGACATGCGTCAGATTTGAGGACTGACCAAGTTAAAGCTTATGTCTGGATGGAATTTTACAATCACTGAAAATTAGCCAAGAGATATTTTGAAAATTTTTTCCAAGACTAACAGTTCCTATGCAAACATATAACTGGACGTATGCAAATGACCTTTCATTATTAATTTTATTGGAGTTATTGTTTCTTTATATTTACATTTAAAGCAGACATTTATAGACTGTGTTGCAAGATGAATCTTAATTTTCAGCCCTTTTTTTCCCCAGTTAAACATTTTCTACGCTGTTGTAATCACAGCAGTAAAATGAAGTGAGTCAAAACTTGCCTTTGTATTATACAGTATATTTTTCTTTTATTGTTCATGACTATGCCCAATGCAGCTGTTATTCAGAGATGTTATCACACTTGTTTTTTTTAAAGAATTGTTTTCGTTTTCAGTTACAGTAGCTTTACTGCATTGTTATTTTTTTTTTCGTTTTTATTTTTATTTTTTTTAAATTGATAAATGCTTGTGTGTGTGTATCTTTTTGAGTGCATGGAATGCAGACTTACTTCAAGAGTTAAATTGGAATGTAAAAGTGTGTAAATACATGTTTGTTTCAGTTCTCTTTATCAAATCTCAGATATTTGCTGTCTTCCATTTCCATTTATTTTTCTTTTCCAATTTTTGTTAAATAGCCAGTGAAATGCATTCAGTGGTGGTTTGTTTTGATATTTTGAAGTGGAAGAATTTCAGTATGGCAACACATTATGTACAGACTATCAAAAATACTACTTATGTACTTTGTTGACAAAGAAATCCAAGCGTAATATGTGGCTTTTATTTGTTTTACATTGTTATTCATGTTGGGAACAACCATATTTCCCTCTTTGAGTACCTTAGTATATTATTTTTGCTATTAAATTTATATTATTGATCATTAAATTACATATCTTTTAAATGTTGATCTCATAATAGCCATAATTATTTGTGCAAGTTTCTGAATGGCCAAGGGTAATAATTTTTCAGTGTTGTGATTAGCTGTCAGTGTAGCAGGATCACTGGACAGTTTACCCATGAATAGCAAGAAAATATTCGATTGAACTGTAAAAATTATCACAACTTGTTTTTCATGGTATGTCAATATCCTTTATTGTTTGATCTTGTGACTGGTTTGAGAATTAGATGTTTTTTAAAGTAAACATCCTGTGATATCTCTCATGTTATAGTCCTTGTTTTTAAAAGTTTAGTGAAGAGGCACTTGCCCAGTAATATAGAAATGGCATATGAAATACTGGATGCCTTCAACATTTCCATTTTTCCAGAGCGAAGTGTCCTATACATCATTTTTCTAAATGGTAAGGAAAAAATCTCCCTCAGGAATAGGTGAACAATTAAGATTGTGGAATTTCGAATCGGGCAAGTGGCATTATTGCATTCAAGACTGACGATTGTTTATATGAAGCTCTACCAGAGTGCTAGTTCTGTAGTTAGCAGGAGAGTGCTAGTTCTGTAGTTAGCAGGAATGCTCATATAAGATGAAATTCTTGACTTTGTTCTGAATCAGTCATTGTTAAATTATTTTATTGTTTCGTAAAGTGGCTAAATAATAAACTAAAATATGTCTTTTTGATTGATAGATCCTTCAAGACCAATTTACCCTGGTACACCTGCCATTGGACAAAATTGCAATCAGGATTTGAGTTAAAAGTTGTTTTCAGTAAATTAGATAATTGACATATAGCACAAAATGCTTTTAGAAAAGTCATGAACTGTCAGTGTATGAAGTTCAGCCATTTCACGTTGAAAATCAACTTGATTTCAAATAAGGATGTAACTGACAGGGGATTTGAGCTCTTTTTGTGAGTTTGTGATTTATGACAATTTGGCTTTCATGTATCAAGAGAGGAGTGATGTTGTTAATGCTCAGGAATTTCTCTTCCTTGAACTTTTAGCTTTTGAGGTTTCCAGAAGCAAATCAGACAATCAAGGATGTGACACAATATTTTGCATGGTGGTACTTTAATAATTGTGAATGCCGTTATAATTTCCTACTGGCTACATTCCATGTGTAAGATTTACTTATTTACTTTATTAAACAATTATATATATTTGCTGTCATATTGACTTTGTGTGGTTGTTGCTCATGTTGTCAACAAAACTGTTTGTTATGTCGATTTCTTTCATAAGATGTAGACCATTATCTCCTACCTGTAACTATGCCATTCTGATCATGCATCTCATCGTATTACACCTCAACCTATTTACAGCATACCCATTACTCAATATCTAGAAAAATCTTACGGCAGTCTTTTTATGCTGCACTCTTCACACAAATTTTATTTGAGACACAGAGGATCAACCAATCTAAATATAACTTCTGTCAGAAATGGCAAATTTCCATACATGCTGTCAGTCATACTGTCATGAAAAGTAAAAAAAAAAGCAAAGACCTGTGTATCCTCTTAACAACAGTGAAAAAGAAATACAAAAAACCAATATTCCATTTCACAGGTTTATTTCATAAGTCTCTGGTGTCGTCCTTCTGTTATTTCATCACAAAATATATAATCCTGTAGCAAAGTATGTGAGTAATTTCCTCTCTAAGCAAAGCAAAAATCCTTAGACCAGGTAGAAATACTGAGATAAGTAAACAAATTCATCTTGCATTTTTCTGACACAGATGCATCTCCTATGTATGAATGATGACTGAGTCATGGGGGAGGTGTTCAAAGTGTAAAAAAAAGAAGAAAAGAAAATTAACATGTCGAATAGGATTTTAAGATCTTTTTATGTGCGGAAAATTAATTACCATAGTTTGATTTAAATTACATGCATATCTTTTCTTAACCATGAAAACGACCATGAAATATCACATTTTCAAAATTTCCAAGACAAGTCAGGTGAATTTTATTAGTATATCAAAATATTAGTTTAAAGAGAAAACAAAATGGGACCCTCATGATAAAAATGTTTATCATGAATCCTCTGACTTTACAATATTATAAACTGATATAAATCTTGAAAACTTCTTGCAAAATCTGTGATGAAAGAAAATTTATCCAGTAACTAGCTGTTGTGTTGCCAGGGGGGCTGAAAAATATGTCTCCTAGATTAGTCTATCTCTCTATATGGCATTTAAGATAAACAATCATAAATAACTATATACTTTCACCTCCATGACAACAGACAAAACAGAACTTGTTTCATTTCTCTCCCTCCCCCAAAACAATGTGCATGTAAATTCTCTTGGCCTTTTCTTGAAAAATAAAAACATTTTTTTTTTTTTTTTGTTTGTTTCAAGACATGATATCCCCTCATCTACCATGGCAACTGCCAACAGCATTGCTCTAGATCTCAAATCTCCTACCTTATTAGAAAGTCTTCATACCGAGCATGGTCATACTTGGGGAAATGCAACACACTGTGTTTTGTTTTTCACTCACCACAAGACTGACTGATTGCCAATAATGCATCCCAAATTCAAACCTGCCCTCAAGAAGCCCCTGTGACATGCACTAATCCATCATGCCAACAAATCGCACACCTCAACCGTTCCTCATCAAAAATGGTATAATGTAAAAAGCGTTCACAAGTCTTTTCTACCTTTGCTTTTACAATGTCCAGACTTCCCTCACACCATAACCAACTGAATACAAAGTTAATAATAGTAGAATCATAAAATACATGAGTCATATTCACAATAAACGAAAAAAAAAAAAAAAAGGAATATCACATTTCAAAATGGGAGAAACAATATTATCCATAGTAGTCCATTATGTTATGTAATGAGAGATAATGTGATGATCATTAAAATCTATGATGTGTCACGATAACTATCATTCAAAATCTACAATAAGGAAAGACCCAAGGCCACTTATGCCTTTTGTGAAGGAGCTTTCATGAACTTGTTGAGTCCAGGAATTCAGTAACACCAGTCCGGCAAATACCTTGGTTGTATGCCTTTGAAGCTGTGGGTTGTTTTATGTGCTTTGATATGAATACTACAGGAAAATCTCCATAACTCCTAGCCATAAAGAATTCCTCTTCCTGTTAAATTCCTTAAAATTTTTAAAGTAAGAAACAGCATGGCACATCACAGATTTTATGCAACTACCAATCGTGCATCGAGCAAATTCATTTCTTGGTTAAATAGTCACATTGTAATCATCTAGGGTCAATGATCAGCGGGATAAATAAAATGCATTCAATAAACACACACAAAAGGAAAAAAGGAAACGAATAATAATATAAAAACATAGTGCTACTATTACAATTGAAAATTTGAAGTTTGGCACATTACAAAATATTGTATGCCATTATTGTGTATGACATAGATTTTTCTTTTTTGTCAAAATACTTGTAAGAGAATCATAGCATTCAGAGACAACAGCTCTACTGCATATGTGGGGAGCTTTTCTACAGCTTAACAATTTGCTAAGAATGGGGAGCTTTTCTACAGCTTAACAATTTGCTAAGAATGATGACACTCTAACACTGTTTTATACATACAAAAAAAAAAAAAATGTCCACCTTGGATTGAAGGTGTGTCGTAATTTAAATTCTTTCTGTAGAAGTCATCAAGATACAAAATATAATATAGTAGCCATGACAATGAGCCTCAACTCCAGTTTACAGAAAACGGATAACATGCAGCTAATGGAAAGTAACGAGATGTAATTTAAACTCCACACAATAAGTTTTTCCACATATGCTTCACAATCTAGCACAGGGCTGGGCCAGCAATATATCACTCATGGTTAACAGAAACGGACATGAAAAAGAAAAACAGTCGCATCAGAAGGAACATAAAGATCAATGCATTCTCAAGTATTTTGTGTAAAGCACCTAGGATTGACAATCGTTTGCATCCTTCCACACTCTTTCTTTAGACATCTAGATCTACTTCATAAAAGATTGGGCCAGTCTCTTCTGACAGAAAGTTTCATGTTATTTGCCTGTTCCTTCAGATCATTATGAAGAAAATACGACTGCATTCTATGTCTTTCGCTTTACAGCTACCCAGACAATACCCAAATTCCACTTGAGCGATCTGCATTAGTTTATTATGAAATGCCATTCTATGGTCAAATGCTGAAAGACACAGAATATAAAACAAAAACAGGGAAATTTCAAATACATCACAACTTCCCCATGCTCATCTGCACAAAAACTAATAAAAATAAGAAAAATAATAAGAACAGGACACCCAGTGAATTTTAGAACAAAAAAATACTTCAAGCACTGCATCTGACCTACTTTCAAAGCACACTGATTTTTGTTTTTAATTTTCTATGAAATGAAATACATTATGCACAAAGACAATGATGAAAATGGTATGTCATTCAAATTTCTAGTATTGCATCTGAATATTAGTCAAATAGCTTATTGACAACAGCACAAACTGCAAGTCAACTTGTCACAAGTTAAACCTCAAACTCATGTCTGAATATTACAAAATGGGAACTTATCTTTATAAAAAGTTATCTACAATTCCTACATCAAAACAATTGCTTGATAATTCTAGAGACAAACTGGTTAATCAAAAACAATCCTCCGAGTATTATTACTACCTGGGTAAACTGGGAATTATGCCATTCACTTATGTCAAGATAAAAAGATGTTTGATATTTACAGTATTAATCCCATTTATTTTGGCCAATTACTTTGCAGCACTCAACTCCAAAGTAGCATCGAATGAGCTGGGGAAATAAAATATCTGCAAATGTCTTACAAAATGTCAACTAATCTGCACTGTGCCTGCAATAATTCTCACTATTTCTCATTTAGACTAGTTTGGAGAGGTCTTGTGTTTTTTTTTTTTTTTTTTTTTTCGCACACACATTTACTCACAGTTCTGCCAATCAAACAGGCTTACAATGACAAATTCTGACTGGAGTGATTGATAACTGACATGAGGGAAAAATTCTAAATGGACAAGAAACAGGCACTGCTTTCAAGAGACATAAACATCATTTTAAGTACCATTCAGTCTTAACAAAAATTAGTACTGCCACACAATATCTTTCAAAAAAAAATCCTGCTCATCATGAACATCATTTATAATAGAAAAAAAAAAATTATAAAGAAAAAAAATGTACAATTGATGTTATTGCATGACACACTTTGTACGATGTTTAGTAAACAAACAGCTAGTTTCACTACAGCTTTTTCAGTAATGAAAGTATTGACCAGGAAGTATACAGGACAAGGCCTGAGCACTTTTTCTCAGTGATATTAGCTGACTGCTCTGCATCTTCAAATAAATGAAAAATAATAGATTTTTAAATAACTAACTGGCAAAGGGAGGATTTCACGCTCAAAATATTTGCTCTGTTGATTAAATATTTGCTATGAATATGGTGTTTTTTTTTTTCCTTCCCCATAAGGATTTATGATTGGGGACAACAGACCATTTAAAAATGGTGACCTGCAACAACAACAAAAAAAAAAAGGCTACTGGCCTTTTTTCGGTAGCATTAAAATAAATGCATCGTGACTTATTAGGCTCTTTTTTACATATGAAACTACAACTGTCATCAGAGCATTTGGCTTAATCTAGGTTAAACCATCAAATATACCAAGAAATCTGTGCTGCAGCTAGTAAAAAAAAAATGAACTCTTCCAGCCTTAAACATCTTGAGAGAAACAATAGTCTACTCTTCTGCTCATTATTTTCATTTGTAATTTTTTTCCCCTGAAGACTTTAGCAAAGTAGTATAAACAAATAGTAGGCAAGAACTAATGTCACTGCCAATTGTGCCTTTTTATTGTTGTTATTGCATCCAATACTGTAATATTACTGTTTTAAGCTGCACACACCACACAAAACTCTGAACCTTACTGAAACTCAGCATTGAACTTGCATTCCGTAGGATTTTCAAGCATTTTATATCATTCCATCCTGAATAGCACTATAATTAAAGAAAACCCCATTTGCATGGATCATCCATTAGTTTCCAAACTCTCTCCACTCCTTTCTGGCCATACTCCTTGGATCCCTGGTTTTCCCTCCTCTTCACACAAATCTTCCCCCTGACCCAACTCCACTATCGCGCCAAAGCACAGATGAGGTTTGCGCACATCTCAAAGAATTCAATGGTTTGGTGCGGCTGTCCCAAGTTTTCAGAGGGCTCATCCGTCTCCATGCGGTCATCGATGGAGAGCTGGGAGCCAGAGTTGGAGGGGCTGGTGGTGTTGCTGGACGTGGCCGGGGGACTCATCTCCTGGGGGTCACTGCAGTTATTCAGGCTCTTGAAGTCTAGCAGGAAGCTCTTCTGATCCACTTGGTATAGCTGCAGGCTGAGCCGTGTCTACAGATACATCAAACAAATTTAACTCAATTACACTCCTATAATTTAATGTGACATGCTCTGAGGATGGTACATGTTTTATTTGAAAAAATAATTTCAGGGCACTGACTCTCAAAGCTCTTCAACAATCTATTAGCACAAATGATCACTTGATAAGGTTATAGTGCTTCAATTATTATAGGACAATGCTGTTTTTTTTTTAAAGCTGCTCTGCACATGTTGAGGGTTAATGGGAGATCCTTGTGCTCAGTCCTATTACGTCCCTCTACCAGACAAAAGAGGGATTTAACAAGTAGTGCAAAGAGGACAAAAATCACTTTTGCGCCCTTTGCTTGAAACATACACCATGAAAACTTTTTTTAAAATTATGATGTAAAGAGAATCTTTTCTTCTTCTGCTTGTAATTTCATCAAATTTTTTGAAAGTCTTTCGAATGACAAGAAGTAAAGGGATATTTTCCTCCTTGTATTGCTTGCTCATTACCTGTGTTGTCTGGGAAAAGGAAGTAATGGGCCTGGTCAACTATGATCTCCCCTTACAGTGTCACTCTTTGGGGGGGGGGGGGGGGGCAAACAGTCTGCGAAACCACCCCCCCCCCCCCCCCCCCCCCCCCCCCCCCCCCCCCCCCCCCCCCCCCCCCAAACAACCTGCGAAATAATCTCCCATTAACTGCTAGATATAAATAGAAAGGGGTCATGTGCACCTAGCTATCACCTTCTACTTTAGTTTAGCAACAAAGCTCTATACTGGAGTATCAATTAAAACAGTAAATAAATGGAATGACATGCAGCATTACTGCAAATCTCATATCATAATCATGGAATTTGTAATTTAGAAACAAATTATCTGCCTAAATTGTGGTAAAATTAAAACTTATGACAAACTTTGGTAGATTGTCCAAAGTATGAGATGAACTTGACAAAACTGGCAGCGGAAATCTGTCAGTGACCATCACTTCCAAAAAAGAAGTTACAGTGGACCCTCTGAGTAAAGACCCTTTCAGTTACGATTTCCTCTCGGTTACGACCTAAAATTGCATGATGGAATGTTTTTCCTATGTGAAGAACCTCTGAGTAGCGACTTCCTCGCAAATCCGACATATGACCCACTCTGATCCACTTTTCTGTTATTCCGTCACTCCAAATTGCGACCCACCTGCATGTTTTGAGCCTGTGCCCTTTATCATCCATCCATGTGACTAGTGCATAAAGGCAATCAACGTGAGCCTTCTGACTCTCGAGTCTAGTAGCCACACCTGCATGTGTGTGTGTATGTATGTGTGTGTTGGGGGGGGGCTCTCTTTGCCACCCTCTAGAACATCGGCCAGGTTTCCCGCAGTGAGAAACACAAAGCCCGACTTCCCAGGGTTTTCTCAGGAGTAATGTCCACGTGTGAACCGACAATACATTTCCTATCATTCTTACGCGAATTTGCAAGACAATACAGCACATTGCAGGCACCAGTACTTGATGCGCTCATGCCGCATGGACGACTTCTTTATCGGAAGAAACTTGTCCCGTACCTGAGCTTGGTTATGCTCAGTCAAAATGAAAGAAAAGAGCGATCCGGGAACGAAAACTGTTTGTTATCAGCCTAGTTTCTGCATCAGCCCATAGTTTTATATCATTATAAGCATAACAAATTACATAGTTAAAAAAAAAAATAATAAAATATTCTCAACGGTTCTTTCTTTGTGACGCTATGTGTTGGTATGTATGGATCTCTCCAGTCAATTTGTGGATATATATGCAAAGAGGAAAAGGAGGTAAATTACAGTTATTTTATTATGTATTCAAGCAAAGACGAACACAAGGTAAACTACAGTCATCTATATAATAAGAGCGATCAGGGGGTGTGGCACTTATCTTATGGTCCAATTAAGTAGGAATCGGCAGGCATTTAAAATTTTTTAAAAATTTACAGACATGGGCAACTGATACCTAACTGCATTATAGGCTACTCTTTATTTTGATTGAATTTACAGAGTTGTTTTAATTTTTTTTTTTTAATGCCGAACTATCATTCATTTTGTCCGCCATCATTTTCGTGTGGGACAAATGACGCGTTCTAAACACGTTTTCTTTGAGTAATATTCAGTTTAATGAACATCAGCATCGAGGTGCGCATACTGGTAGGACTATTTATTTTAAAAAAACCTCCCACGGAGGCCATGGGGTACCCAGCCAGTTTTACACTATTTACAGTGAATTTATGAATATGATAGGTGAATTACTGGGTGAACCTGTCAGTTAAGACTCCCTCTCAGTTAAGACCTTATTCATGAACATTTTGACTCGGAGCGTCCACTGTATATAAAAATGAAGACTGTTACTGTGCATGTAAAGCTGATGAAGTTTTTTGCATGCTGCCTCTCATTTCAATATAGATGTGAACATAATCCTAATAATCACATTCCCCTTTTAGTCAGAAATTTGTCATGATAAAAATAACTAAACAGTCAATAACTTACAAATCTAAGTGTGACAGGATTCTTCTTTCGGACACGCACATGCCATTGATTCATCACCTTCCACTCCTGAAAGCAAAGACATGCAGTGATACATTAGCAATCTGAAATTCCTAGTCAAAATGCACGACATATCTAGTAATAATACCATCATGATGCGACAATTAAAAGTCGGTTCAATAAGTCAAAATCCTGACATTTCAAATTTATCTCCATTAACAATTATCTTTCTTGTCATTCTCGCATATCTAGACTCAACTGATAGATCAATGATAAATATCATTAAGCATCTGTGGAACACCTGCAACAAAATAAAGATAAAAGGAATCATTTCCTCAACACAGTTTACAAACAGAAGAAAATTTCAGTTACTTACATAGTCCAAAGTTTTCATAGCACGATAGACTTCGTGCATAATGTCCTGGGGTTTGCTCTGGGACCGGATACCTGCAATTGTAGAGAATTCACTTATTATTACGAGTTTTAAGAAACTTTTTTTTTTTTTCATCCAGAACAAAATAATGCATATTATAATCTCAATCTTGCTGTACTATGATACTAACCATAAAAAGCAAACAGTATCTATTTCAACAATAATGATTGGGTTGCACTGAGTAACAGAGATGCCTCAGAATGTCTATGCTTTAACCAGCACTAGTCAGCTGGTCCTTCTTCAGATATTTTGACTGTGATAAAATGTATCTTTATGTAAAACTATGACATCTGAAAATGTGACAGGCAAACATTACTGTAAGAACTGAAGTTCCATCCTAAGAATCAGGTATCAGCACAGTTGATTTGTTTAAGGTCATGGTACACATGGACAGGTCTTCAGCCTTAAAAAATTACAAGTTAAAAATACAAAAATCAAAAAATAGATAACAGGTAAAAAAAAATGAGGATGAAAATGTAAATTCTTACCCAGATGCCATTTAGCTTTTTTGGCATGGCCACTGTTTTTATTCTCAATAACAGGATCCAGAGTGTGAGATGTATTTTTCAGTTCTGAAACACAGGAACATAATGGTGAAATCAAACATCTGATTTTTCATGTGCTTGACAAAAATGACAACAAAATCTAGAAAACGGCCTCTGAAGTCACACATAAAAAAGACCAATTTTAAGACCGCATTGAACTGTTCTTACAACTGTTATGGGAACTTGTTGTCATCACACACAAATCCGTGTGATCTGGTATGTGTTAATATTCTATGTAACAAAAAGAGAACCAGTAAGAGTTTCCATATCTACATCAGTAACACTGAATTCTATGAGACAAATTACTGTTCACAGCACTGAAGTAGAACTAGATCTAGTATTCAGCCTGACATGGATAGTTAACCAAACAGCATAGGTCTCCCTTGTGTTAAAAAAAATGTCCATTGCCTGAGGAGAAAATTGTAGATCGAATTCACATCAATCTCTTTTCACTAACTCCATTACATTACAGAATGATTTATAAGTAACACATCTTCATTTATTATTATAGTTATTTAATTTTTTTTTTTCACATAGAATTCTTCCCAATGTCTCAATAATCTAAATTTAATAACTGCCAGGGCAACAAGTATTTCCTGATCATGCAAAAATTGTACAACTTCCTGCTACACCTAAATAAGTTTGCTCTGATTCTCCATCTTATATGTAGAAAATGACAGATATTTTGAATACCAGAATAAGAAGCCATTTCGAGGATAAAAAAACTCCTGACTAAAGAAAGAAAAAAAAATATTTCTTACGGCAGCCCTTACCTGGCATACGCTCTGGATGTGGCCTCATGGGACTGGATGCCTGCTGATAAAATTGTTTTATATAATTTAAAATGAGAGAATTGTAACCATGCTACCTCAGCAGATCTCTTTCTATGTAATTTCTCCTATTCCATGCAGGCAGTTTTCAAATAAATTGAAGAAACAAATCTGTAGCAACTTAAACCATTTTCCTACGTTAGTACTGACACTTTGCCTGGCTGGTGTATTTATGCAAAGCCAAACTGAATTTAAATTATCAAATTTAAAAATCAAGAGTCTAATAAAATACAACTAAACTCAATAAGAGCATGCAAAATGAACTATTCATTATGTAGCAAACGCAACAGAATATATTGCTCATAACTCCTTTCCTTTTCCTTTGTTCTTTTCATTGTAAATGCGAGAATGGGAAGCAAACATGATACAAGGATGACAGGAGGATATAGTCAGCACAGAAATATACAGAACAATACACCACAACAGTGATTCAGGAAGAAGCTGGCTAAAATAATTTCAAAGTTGCTACAAAACAAATTTCTTTGTTTTAGTTGTTTATTTTTCAGGAAAAAAAAAAAAAAAAAGAAATTTCCTCTCAATCTTTGCTCAGCATAGCATTTGAGGCAGGTTAGGGAAAAATAAAACAAAGCTTCTGGCAAAAGGGTGTTAGAGGTGACACAGCAGCAAAGAGGATTCTGAGCTTTGTGTGTCAAGTCAGCAGGGGGAAAAAAAAAAAAGAATGGATGTTACCAACATCATATCTCCATGCCTGCCCACCCGCCCCGCTCCGCCCCGAACCTGGCCGTTCAAAGTTATGTACCTTGGGGTGAGCTGTGGCCCCTGTTTGGTGCTCGGTAGTCAACATTGCAATGTCTTTCGTCTGAATCATGCATAGATATTGCATCAGGTACAAATAATGGATTATTTTAGATGGGGTGGATTTAAAGAAAAAAAAAAATGTTGAAGGGCATACATTACTACTCCAACACAATAAAACATATACACAATGTACTAATATTCAGGAAAATCAGACACGTAATTCAATGATTGATGATGTAATATACTGCGCCTTATCAGGTAATTTTGATGTAGTCTTAAATTCTACTAACTGACAGTTCATGAGAGGTTCAAAATCAAAACTTCTTGAATAGTCCCAAAACAAATTTTGTGATACCTCTCTGACGATGTTTTTTTTTTTTTTTTTTAAAAACAAAATTGAACAAAAGTGAAGTTTAATTCAAAATACAATTTGAGGAAAAAAAAAAAAGAAAACAAATGGTTAAGATCAGGTGTGAGAGAAAACAAAAAAAAAAAAATTGTGGTCAAGATACAACCTTGCAAGAGAAGATACAGAGACAAAAACAAAATGTAATGAAGTGAATGTGCAAATATGGCCTGGCTCAAGAGTACAGTACTGGTAATGTCTGATTCTCCATATATTTTCAAGATCTTTGCTAACATGAACATATCATGCAGTCTTTGAAGCCTTTTTTTTTTTTTAAAAAACTGATGTCATTTTTACAATAAATTCTTGCAAGATTTTATGCCAAAAGAGTGAAAAGAATGAAGCCAACAATCCATACTGCTGCAGCATATTTCATTACATGCAGCAGGTTAATAAATTCTATCAACAAAGTATGTTAAATCAGAATTGTTCATTGAAAGATATTTACACCCTAAAACCATAAGAGTTAAGTATCACATATTATTTTATGTACAAAGTCACATAAAATTAACAATTTTTCAAGTTAACATTTGCCCTAATCTTAAATGTAATTGGAAGCATGCATTACTTTTTTAAAGAAATCAACTTGTTTCTTATTATTAGATACAACTATCTCACACATCATCATTAATCAAAAACTTCTCAAGTTTTATGAGCAATATCATCTGATATATTTTTAATTTTCTTCACAAGCTTATAAGCCCCTGAACATGCAGCAAGAGAACATTTATTTCTACTTTCATTTCACATTTTAAAGTTTCCTCAAAATAACAGGTGAACAACAATTTACATGAAGTATGACAATCATTCTACATGCCCTCCCCTTCAAACCCCAATCTCTCTCCTGTCAAATTTATTATTACACATTTATTCTACAGATTGGCTACATGATTGCAGCATATGGATAATAATCTTATGCTGTTGTGACAGATGAAAGATGCAAGTGAAACAAACTTTGGCTATTATATCTTACTTTGATGTTAAAAGTGAGAAACTTCAAAAAGAACATAAATAAAAAAACTACTGCTGAACAACTGTCCAACTTGGGTTAATAGAAATAAACAAAGAGTAGACGAAACCCCCCCAAGAAGAAAATGACAGGTGAAGTAATAACTCCTATCAAGAACATACCAAGCTGAAAGCTTCTGGGGGTGGGCTGGAAGCTAAGTAGAAATCCTGGTACTCATTAGCTACTGGGGAATAAGAAGATGAACACATATAAAAATTTTCATTCTGGATTTGGCACCCTTTCTCTGCTCAATATGTCCCAATCTTCTTATTGACAAAAAAAAAAAAAAAAAATCATTTGTACCAATTCTTCACCTATTCTACACTATAGAAGGCACATGTAAAGTTACAATAACATTTTCTTACAATGTATTTTGTGGCTCTAACCTGTAATATACAAGATATCTGGCTTTCGTTTTCTTCCTTTTAGAACAACAATAGAAAATTATACATTTCATTTTGCTATTGTCCACTTTTTTTTTTAAGTTTCTTAGGAATTTCAAATTTTGACATTCATACAGCTTTTTCTCTTAATTTTGGAAAAAAAAAAAATGATTTTAATTTTTTTTAAAAAATATATTTGCTACCATTCCCAGACAAATGTAACTATTATTATGCACAGAAGGAGGGTCACCTTTGTCCTGCATCAGCTGATTGTCTAGAATCAGATGGTAAGCAATAAACAGTTGATCATGGGGGTTATCTGCCAGCAATGCCCGATGAACCTCAACCTCTTCCACGTTGAATTTCTGTGGAGCCAAAGTAAAAAGACTGATAATTCAATAGGTCAGGCATCTCAGTAGCACATTGTTGTGCTCATTTTACGGGGCGAGGTTTTTTCCATATTTGGGACTGAAGTTGAAGATGACAATTGATATTCATGAAAAGAATAATAATAACAACAAAAAAAAAAACAAAAAAAAGAGAGAGAGAGAAAGAAATAAATAACATATTGCACCCTCTATTTTATTTTTTCCTCAAACACAATGTTCTTGTAGTAACAAGTAAAAATCAAAGAAACTGACACAAAATTTCAAGTCTCCTAAGAAATTTGTGGCAGCGAAAAAATTTTTTTTCCTTGCATGAAACGAGGGAAGTATGACATCCCTGACAATCATTTTTTGCTAACAATTTTGTCCCACATCTTTACTGGACTGAACCCATGAAGTTCTGTAAATGCTCAATTGAAAAGTACTAGTCTAGTGTTTCTGAAATATTTCAAGCACACATTATAACCATGAAACAGAAAGCGTGAGAAAAAAAAAAAAATAATAGTAAAACTCAGGTCACATACCTCACATATTTCCCTGACTATTTCTGTGTTCACAATAGATGCGTCATGGTCCGCGGATGAGGGGAACAGGTAATCCGGCAATTCTTTCTTGAACCACTCATAATCCCTGATGAATCACATGTATGTAATCAATTAGTATCCTACTAAAGTTCCACAGTTTCTTTTAAAATATTAGGACTTTAAGTAAAATTCTAATTGCGAAACAAGTAAATTGAAACACAGGTGAAAAGTAGTAATGCTTGAGGCAAATTAATCGTCCTAAAAAGTATGTGTATCATAAAAATTTTTAAAATTAAAAAAAAAAGAGAAATCAACATAAATTCTATGGTTCTATAAAATCAAGGAGTTTCATGATGATCTGCCGACCAACAATTCCAAAAAGATAAAAAATTATATTTTCTTTAAAACAAAAATAATCACAACATTCAATGAGATACTTAAAATATGACCTCTTTAATTATGTGTGATATTTTTTTTTTCTTTTTTGCTGCTGTTGTTTTACTGGCTAGGTAAATATAATCAAAGTCAAGTTAGCAAAATGCTTTGACATGACAGATACCTGATTTCTTTGATGGTGGCTCGTTTGACAGGATCAACTTGCAGCATGTGGCACAGGATACTCACAACCTCTTTATTCAGATATTCTGGGATGGCAAAGATACCAGCTGTGAAAATACAAACCGTGAATTAACATTTCTTGAACTATAGAACCATTATAACTTGATTAAAAAACAATAAGAGTGATATTATGTATCACAATACATAAGGAATGAAATAAAGTAGCAAATCATGCTTGGGTTTTAATTTAATTCTCCTTCAACTACTGATGGTATAAATTTAACATCAATTTATACTATATGGTAAATTACACAATATGTTGCATAATTTGAGAGAGCCCATTCTCGCTCGCAAAAATAATTGTTAATTCGATGTGATAATAATTCTGTCAGAAACAACACAAACAAGCGATGCCTTTCTTTACTTGCTGTAGCAAAGAAAATATTTGATAATAAATAAAGTCAACAAAATTACGATTGAACTGATACCTTCAATATTTACATTATGGGGAATAGGAGGGTAAAAAAAAAGGAAGGGTGAGGGTAATAAATATAGGTGTCTTACTTTAAGAAAATGGACAAAACGCTATCTTTTTTTTAAATGTAGTCAAACTGTATTATTAGAGAACAAATGGAAATCTAAGCTTCTGTGGCTAATATTTTTTAAAAAATCGCTGAAAGTATGACTTACACTTTATCTTTCTAAAGAGTGTGGGCACATGCTCATCATCAAAGGGCAGCTGAAAAAGAAGAAGTCATACAAAAATGAAAAAAGGCAAAAAAAAAAAATAAAATAATCATTCTTTAAAACAGTACTCACTGTTCTTAAAACCATCTATTGCAGGTCAAATTTCTCCAAAATGGAATTCCCAAACTTATGTGTCTAAAACAATTTGAGACAATAGTTTCAACTGACACTGTCATCAAGACTTACAGCCTCTCTTTTTCCTGTTAAAAATGGATGCAAAAGTTATCCTGTTCTATTTCTGATGGGCCTTACACATAACTTGACCCAAATCTGTTCTCAAGAGAACTCAAGATGTGCTACCCACTCATCTCCCCAAGGACAAAAATTAGCATTCAGTAAGATACCATAAAGATCCACTGTAGTCTCTACATTTTTAAAATAAAATGCTTGACATACAAATTCAAACTACAACTTACAGTGCCACAAAGTAAAGCATACAGAATAACACCACAGCTCCAGATATCCACTTCCGGTCCAGCATAAAGCCTGAAGACAGGAAAAGAGAGATAAAAATAGTCACCAAATATTGCATTAGTATAGTGATTAAAACAATGCCTATCAGTGATTAAGAAATTCTATGGTAAAACTCATATACCTTTGCTAGGATATAACTCATACTTGACTCATGCATCCCAGGGCTATAGAGCAGATCTTCTACAGTTTCATCATAAACTATGTCAACAAATAATAATTATCTTTATTTTCAATTTCTCTTGTAATATGAAAGAACCTCCCATTGGTTATTCAAGCTGAAACTCAGTTCTTGGTTTCAATTTTGTCTAATTAGTATATCCAAAATATTAATTGAAGATTGCCAGAGCTAAAGAACAAATATCAAGAATGAATTTTATTTTTTTTTTTCATATTTATTCTAAAAGAATAAAGATCATAACAACAACAAACAGATAAAAAGATTCCATTCTGTTTAAATTCCTTGATAATTTTCCACTTACTTTCCAGAAATAACTTCGGGAGCAGCATAATTTGGAGATCCACAACTGGTGCGCAAAAATTCTCCATCAGTCATCATATTTGAAAGACCTAGTATAAAAAGAAAAATGTACACATAAAAATCACAAAGTAAACTTTCACTTTGCCAAAATCATGTTATATCTTTTTCCTGAGAAAGAAAATTTAAAAAAAAAAAAAAAAATGATACATATATTTCATGTAGAACATTCCACATTCTAAAGACTGCTTTTCCGTTTTGCTCACTATTATGTTTCTTTTGAAAATGAAAAGAAAAGACAAACCTATGAGGTATCTGTTCTGAAGTTAAGTGTTTTTCTACCAAGTTTCTATTCCCAAGAGAGAAACTGGCATAATAAAATAAGAAATTTCATATAATCATCAGTGCGTACCAAAATCAGCAATTTTGACATTGTTGGCAGAATCTAAAAGAAGATTCTCAGGTTTGAGATCACGATGCACCACCATGTGCCTATGACAGTAGTCAACACCAGAAATAATTTGCTGAAAGAAACGCCGAGCTTCTGGTTCCTTGAGCTGGAAAAAAAAAAAAAGGGAGATATATTGATAATTCAATCCAAACAGTGTTCATGAAAGCAAAAATTTATTATGCATTATGTTAACTACTTCATACAGCATATATGTTACTGCAGCAGTTGTCAAATAACTTCATGAACTAAATATAAATTTAAATTATTTAAAGATACCATTGCTTTAAGTCTCTAACAGCTTATTGTGGTGCTACAGACAAACATGTTTCGTGTCTTTCAAAACACTATTTTTCATTGTCAATTTCCCTTACAAAACTAACACACACAACCCCCCCCCCCCCCCCACCCAAAACTCACTTCCTTTTTTTTTTTCTATATATCATAATTAACTACATACCCTTCCATGCTTGACAATGTAATCAAACAATTCCCCTCCAGCAACATGTTCCATAACCATGAAGATGTCAGTGGGGGTGGATATCACCTGATACCTATAATTGATCAGAAATTATGAAATGAATAAAAAATCAATTTCATAATTTCAACAAATAAGTTGATGTTCATTATTATTTAAACTACAGACACGATACATCAATGAAAGTACAAATCTCAAAACAATTCTCTCTTAGAATAATTATGAATTAAGCAAACAAATGTACATTTTCACAGGAAAAGGCAAGAATTAAAATGGAAATTTATAACAGAACTCTTAAATTCCATTTAAATCTAATTCAATGCTTCTCAATTGTATGCCCTTTACCACAATTAAATCTTCTTGGTAAAATCACAAACTTACAGCTTAATGATATGAGGATGTCGAAATAACTTGAGATTCTGAATTTCTCGTCTGATCTTGCCCACGACATCAAGGTTCTTAATTTTCTGTCGGTTGAGGATTTTTACAGCCACTTTATGGCCTGTCATCTGATGAGTTGCAACTGCAAATGACAATAAAAAGTATGGTACTAGTAACTTTATTATATGGATATTGTCTACGTGTATCTAGATCTTAGAAATCATTGTATGTGACTCTGAAATTTGTATTATCATAGGCTTCAATAAGTTTAATGTTCCCAAAATTTATATTAACTATCAATATTGATGTAATAAGTTAGACACATTAATAAATATGATGCAGCTGAAATCAAATCTGTGCTCTACCACGAGACTCTGAAAAAGTATGCCAACAGAGATTTAAAAATAAAAGCATGATCAGAAACTTCTCTTACATCCATCTTAGACATAGATTTAGATCTTGACAGCTATAGAATTGGCCTAAAAAAATAACAAAAGGAAATCTATGAGATTGAACTTTTGGATACTTCTGCATTATTAGTGCAAATTTCTTTACTGGGCCTTTCGTTCAATTTCACAACAAATCTATGGGGATAATCTTACAGTTTTGCCTAGGTTTGGTTGCCTGATATTTCATCAAGGGACCAGTTTCCGCTGTCTGATGTGTTTCTGTGTATACATTGGTGTTTCTGAGATCACATCTGTGTTACTTTTCTTGTTTCGTTTTCCAGGAGATGTCACACGAATAGTGCTGAGCTTTTTTTGGGAGTTTTTTCCCTTTTAAATCACTTTCCAAGGTAAGAAAAACAACCATATACCTAAAAATAGAAAGGAATTCTAACCCAAATCTTCCATTTTCTATAGAAACCAAATAAGCATTGTTAATTTTCATTATATTTCTTTTGTAAGTCTGAATGATAGGCATATTTTCCAGTGAAAAATACTTTTTTTCATGCTGTCCCAGTTTCAGAGTTTTTCAATAAAGTTCAAGTTTTAAGCATTGTGGTGTTCTCTAAGAATCTCCTCTGTGTAATTTAAGTAAATTTTCAAACACCTAAAAAAAAGGGGGGAATTCTAACCCAATTCTCCTGTTTTCTATGGCAAACGTAACTAAATTTAGCATTGTTAACAATTTTTATTATGTTTCTTTTGTA
The DNA here is from genome assembly GCA_038406235.1 of Peronia verruculata. Lineage (NCBI taxonomy): Eukaryota > Metazoa > Mollusca > Gastropoda > Systellommatophora > Onchidiidae > Peronia > Peronia verruculata. The sequence goes on along the minus strand of JBCAUA010228522.1, from coordinate 3,623 downwards.
AGTCTGAACGATAGCCATATTATCTAGTGAAAAATGTTTTGTTTTTTTTAAACTTCTTTTTTGTGCTGTCTGGGTTACTGAGGTTTTCAATAAAGTTCAAGGTTTAAGCATTTTGGAGTTCTGTCTCTGTCTCCTCTGTGTAAATTAAGTAAATTTTCAACAATAACAAGATAGACATGGACCTGAAAAATGATCATTCAAACTACCATGCTGATGGCAAAATATGGTCCCAACCAGCAACCAGCTTCTCATTTGCCCTGGATCTGACCCCATTCATTCAGAGGCTAAGCAGGTCAACATTATAGCAGCTCATTTGGACTGTAAAACATTGTGTCAAGATCTATGAATGATGCACCTTCCCAATGTAACTGAAATTTCTACTTCAATCCCTATACTTCTGCTGGTATTTGATCTGTTTTCTCTCACTGTGCTACGCGCAGTGAAAACTGGTCCCACTAGGATATATAGTCAATATTGTAAAAGTTTGGCTAGGTCTGAGAACCAATCCAAATGATGGACAGTTTTCATGTACCTTATTCACCTTCTGGAATTGGGCCTTATAAGGCTTAGGATTCTTCGAACTTAATGGCCCAACTGAGTGAATGCGTATCTAAAAGCATTTTGATCACAGAAAAAGAGCAGACAGATCAAGAGGTTCAACTGAAAATTTGGGAGTCTAGTGCCATATTCAACACAAGGTGTACAGAGGATGAAAGTGAAAATGAATCAATGATTGAGCATACGTCCAAACTCTTATCCTCAGAGAGATCTTAATCTAGAAGCAGTGACATGATCTAATTATTTTCTGAAATCACATAATATAAAATCTAAACACAACTCTCACCTTCAACGTACGATTAAAAGTAGCAAAAGTTCTAACATTTGTGTCTGAATTTGAGACAGATCTAGAGTTTAGAGTGTACGTCTAGATCTAGATCTAGATTTATTGCATTTTCATTTGTTCACTCACTGCGTATTTCGTTCACCACGGACGTAAACAGCAGAAGGGATTACAAGTAGTAAACACGCTCACCCCAGAGATAAAAGACACGTCCTGTGTGACTTGGCAATGGTGCAAATACATTAATGGTCAATCACACAAATACAAATATACTTACTCTTCACTTTTCCAAAAGTTCCAACACCAAGCGTTTCACCCAAGATATAGTGCCCAATTTTAACTTGGGCCTGGCCCGAGGTTGAACCACTTTTATCCGCCATGTTAATTGACCTCTGATAGTGGAAAAACAACAAGGGTTACGTTTCCGGTTTGCCAGATTTTCATACTTACTCATAGATCATATAATGTATGATCTCATCTGAAATCTGGCGTGATTTTTATAAAGGGGCAATTAAAATGAGACCCTGACTCTGATTTGATTGATTTTAATAATTGATTGTTCAACATAATACTAAACATACATTAGACTATCATGAATGTGAGCTAGAGTAATACATTCTTTTTGTAAGACACTATGGCATATGACCCAATTTTTCATGACATTTTCTTCTGTTGCGGTTTATAGCGCTGCCGTTCCAATAATTATCGCTCCATAAAATAGAAAAACGGACAAACTGTATTTTTCAGTGACATTGCTGATAAAAGAGAAAGTCTATGAATAAAATCTGGCCCAAGAAACATGATTTTGATCTAAGTTCTTTGAACCTGAAAGCTCAGTTCGTGTCTGGTTGTTTGTGTGTTGTAGTGTGTGTGTGTGTGTGTTTTCAATATTCGGTGGACCATCCTATTCCGTGCCTACCCCTTCGTCCAGGCAGAAAAACACATTTTGTTTACGTGCTTCCCGTCATGTTCAACATCAGACTTTTACACTGCAAATTTTCTGTTTTATTTCTCAAATATAGCAACACAGAATGTCGGTCAACGAACACATTGTCATTATGAATATTTTGCTTTATTTTAAGTGTATCTTGTTGTTTTTGTTGTTTAGGCCCTATAGTTAATTTACATTATGTGGGCCTAGATGTATTATTCGTCTGATATATTCATGGTTAAAATTCACTGGTATTATTTTCTTTATAACCTTATAAGTCGCATGAATAATGTCTAGCGCACCATGTAGGCCTACACCAGTTCAGTTAGTTGATTTTTTTTTTTTTTTTAACCGTTTGAACCTGCTAGAATACGGAGCTGCCTCATTAGGAGGAAGAGAAAACGGAATTTCGCAACATGAAAGGTGATTAAAGATGCAGATCTGAAAATACAATAGTGAATTCAAGCAGTGACAATGACTAGTCTATAAAATAATTTAAAATGTGTATCATTGTTCATTATTATCACAGTCGATGCTTCGCCAATAATTTATTGATTTTCTGTGTCCCGTTTTAAACCCTGGGACAAATTCCCCATAAAGAAATACAGTGGTTTATTTTTATTGCAGAAGTAGTTAGGAAATACAAGAAAATATCTTCACTTTAATATTAATTCATCATCGTCTAGTCTGAACTTGCCATGGCCAACCTTATATCACAGTTCTACGAATAATTCCTCAATGCGCATGCGTGCCGACATATTTGTTGTCAAGAGAAGCTAAAGATGCCGCGAGCGACTGAAAAGAGATGCTGAAGAATTGAATTTACGTTTCCTAACTGTAAGTTTACAGCACAATTATTTTCCTGTATAAAATTATTTATAATAATATTCTTGACAATCTTTCCCTGGCCCGGTCACTGGGCGGATAATAGATTTTCTTCATGTCAGAGCGTGTCGTTAAGACGGTTGCTAAAACTAGGATCATGATTCAGAGTTAAGGTTGGTTCAAAATCCCAATTAGGGAGCATAAATTCTGGCACTGTTATCAGCATAACTTACTGTAAAACCATTTTTGGAACTTATCATTCTCGCGTATGAAGCAACTTGTTACTATGGTTGTCTTTTCTTGTCCAATACCAATAATTCATTCACCATTAGATCTAGATCTAGATCTAGATCTAGAGTAGATCTACTAGATCTAAGAGTCGAATAGATTTAGATTTTAGATCTAGATCTAATCCAGATATCAAGATCTATATCTAGATCTAGATTTATGCCGATAATAACACAGGGATGGCATTAGTTAGGCTTAGGCCGAAAATATGCTGGCCCATCCTGGGCATTCAATTAGAAGTCACCAACAGGGGCATTACCTTGTCACTGCTGTCCTGCTACAAATGGCATGTATCGATACTGTGATTATTATATTTGGTCACTTAAGGCTATTAGAAGGTATTCCATATAGATCCACCAAATATTTGTAACAGTTTATTAATTAGTTGTCACGGTGGTATGCACAACTCGCAAGTAGATTCCAGTATCTATTATCTTGTAAGCAGCATTTGTTGTCACGGCAGTATGCACGACTCACAAGTAGTATCAGTTGTCTGGTAAGTAGTATGGATTGGTGATAGACAATAGCATCCTGAACTGAATTTAAGTTTGAGAGAATGCATTTGGCTCATGGGCTTGTTTTGTAACAATATCTATTTTGGGCACTAGATCTACCGTGGTTTTGTGGTCCCGAGGAATCGATACCCCGGTGCACAGCCCCGAAGTACGAATCAATACTGCGGCCTATTCAGTATACCAAATAATAGAACAACCCCGCTGGCTTAACCTGCTGGGACCA